>JAYMTA010003594.1:0-13963 GCA_036897625.1 Pelargonium cotyledonis | reverse complement strand
AGAAGCGAGGATGAAGGGGAGGAAAGAGAGAGGAGAAGAGAGAGAGAGAGAGAGAGAGAGAGAGAGAGCACTTGTGCATGAGTATTTAGAGTTAATTGAGGAAAATGAACTAAAAAGAAATTTTAGTGGAATGGATATTTTAATGATGGTTTTATAAAATTAGTTGCAGAATCAATTTGAAAGGTATTTTAAAAGTGAACTGATGCAATTTCATAAATTAGTTGTCCACGCGAGTGCCGATACATGTACCAAAACCAACTTTTCGTTAGCTCCTCGAATTTCAACAACCAAGTATTGGACTAGTGTCCTCTAGAGTGGACATAAAGGGTAGACGAGTATAAGATAAATTCTTTGACATTTGTCTTGAAAAAAAAAAGGATGGTCCATTGGAAGCCAAATCGGACTTCGGATGGACCCAAAACACATTTCACACACTCCCACCTAAAGCTTGGATGCCACGAGGCGTACTCGTGTCGTCCTGGCAATTTTGTCTCGCCAAGTGAACAATGGCAGCATTGCACCTCTCTTTGTTTGCACCTGATTCTTCAGGACACCTAAAAGTAAAAGGTGGACTCGACCTAACTGAGCAATTCGTTGGCTGGATTGTGGCTCGACCTAATTGAGCAATTCGTTGGCTGGATTGTGGCAAGCTCGGGTCAAGACAAATCCCACTAGCTTGTCCCACATGCAAATGATGCAATCCCAGCCCAGACTGCCTTTTTCTAATAACTAAGAAACACTCGTGAGTTGTAGCGTTCTTACTAGTTACTAGTCTCTCAAGGCCGCCCAATTAGTCGGGGATAGACTCGACTAACTCGATTGATCGCTGGGTGGACTCACCCATCTCGAACTAATTCAATGGATAGACTCACTTGGATTAGACGGATCATGAGTTTCACATTTTGTCCTGTATCTATCCGGTTCTTAAATCAATTCTAATCGGTCCATTTTTTAATTGAACAGACACTCACCCTGTCCGGTTCGGTCCTGAACCGATGACCAGCCCTCCCCCGAATGATCGGTTCAAACCTACAGTACCAGAAGACAGCCACAAGAAGTGCGTCCTAGGAACAACTAGGGACTGTGTCTCTTGTCTGTCGCGAAAGAGAGAAAATGGGAGGATTGGGACGAGGAAGGAGACCGATTTACGTGGGATTGGGTCTGGTCATGGTTTTGGGAATAGCCGTCTATTCCAGACTCTGGTCCATCGATTACTCCATTTCTGCTGACGATTCCGAGCTCATAAGGTTTCTTTTCCCCCCTTATTTTTGTTCATCTCGAATTCGATTTTCGTTTCTGGGTACTGTTGTTTTGATCTTTTCTTTGATGGGTTCTGCACCAAATTCTTGTTCTTTCATGATTTCAGCTTGCTTCTCAGATTGATTAATCGAGGAAAAATTGCATTTTTCTCATCAATGTTGCTATTTTGCTTGTCAATTAGATTGCTTTTACATATTTAGGATAAATTAGATTGCTTTTCTTAGTTATAAACATAATTAAAATGCAGTTGCCTCTAGAAGCTCTTTTACAAGTAATGATTTATGGATTTGATGCAATTTGGTTTACTTTACATTACATTGCAATTGAGAATTTGAAGGCAACTATTAGAGCATTTCAAGTAATGGTTTTATGGATTTGATGCAATTCGGTTTAATTTACATTACATTAAGATGTAAAATTTAAGGAGAGGTGAGGTTTAAGAATTATGAGTCCGATTTTGTATTCTGAGACGGACCTTCTCTGTACTGTCAGTTCAACTGGTTGTTGTTCATCTACATTTGTATTCATAACGACACACAAAGGTTTTTCTTTTGTTCTGCGTCATTGTAATTTCAACAATTCAACAATCGCATCTCTCTTGATAATTCCTGCTGTGTCTGTTGGATTGAGTTGCTCTAATTACAGTGTGGTAATGTGTGACTATGCAGTGTTCCTCATGGTGTTGATAGTGTGCTTCGGTTTCTTTCGTTCCACTTGGTACGTAGAAAATAATTTATTTTGCATAAATCTTGTAGGAGACAGTTTGATCTTGCTAACAGGGAAGCAATGGACGAATCTGCCGAGTGGAGGTTGAAATACGATGAGGAATCAGAGAGGGCTAAAAAGTGTGCGGACCAACTCAGAGAGGTATTAAGCTCATTGACCGCTGCTTGCTTTTGATATTTAAGTTAATACTAAAATAGTAGGAGTGTAGGACTTTCTGTCAGTTAGTTCTGGCACTCTAAACCTAAAGACCTAAACCCTGACTGATCAATATATGTGCTGGTAATTGGTCAGGTCGGGGATTGCCATAGAAAAGGCACGGATTGAGTGTGGGCCACCTGACCTGACCCGAAAGCTGACTGGGGCCATTTGAGTTGGCTTGAACACACAAAAATATGGGTCGGGTTCGGGTTCAAATTGCCAGCTGTACTGTCAGAGTGTTGTTGTTTGGTATCTTGAGTTCATTTGATTTTTGCATTTTAGTTGCACACCTTGGATTGGTTGGAATTCAAACATGTGCTATAGACAAAGACAATCATATGATGTATGAAGTCAAATTCATAGGATTTTGTGTTTCTAAAGTGTAAGATTTAGATTGCCATCTAATTATCATGTATATGCCCCATCTACTGTTGGAAAAGTTTTCGTTTATCTTGATACATTGGGGATATATAATTTCATAAATCATTTTGTGTTGCACAACAAGGTTACAGCCGGTGATCACTGTCCATGCTAGTGAATATGAGAGCAAATAAGAAATATATGACTTAAAATACCCTATCGAAAAAATTAGGATTGTACGAGAAAAAAGTTTTTTTTTTTTTTTTTTTCTTTTCTTTGTAGGCTTACTTATCCCCATCCACTCCCCTCCCTTTGTCCTCTTATCGGACTAAGGAGTGTACCTGTTGAATTTGAGCTTTACTTCACTTGGCTATTAAATGAGCTTGTTTCTCTTGACAGATTAAGGACGCATTCGAAAAGGAGGTAGAGAGTGCTGCCGGCATTAATCAGAAACTGGCGATGCTTCAAAAGGTAAATCCTCTTGCCAATGTCGTCGTAGTTTCTCATAACTACTTTTTAATATTGAAGAAGACCACGCTGAGAAGTGAGAATTAGTCTTTGGTTTTGTCAGTTCAAACTACTATTTTTATTATTCCATCCGTCCCTAAATGAGTGTCATGTTTCCTTATTATAGCAGATATTGAGGATAAGTTAGTGATGGACTTTCCCTCGTACACCCCATGTGCATTTTTGTTCAAATTCGAGTTTTTCTGATTTAGGCTATTATTGGTAATTCATGCATAACAGGCTTACCCAAAAAAAGGAAAGATGGCAAATATTTTAGAGACAATATAACACTCAAGTAAAGAAACAAGTAAACATTTTACATTACAAGATTGGCGTATACATATTCTTGTACATGTTTGATGGGTGACTTTGAATTTATCTATGGTTTAAGTTTATGCAACTCTTCTGACAAAACGCGTTGTCACTTGCCAGGAAAACATAGGTTTGCTTGAAAGGGTGGAAGCCTTAAAACAGGAGCTCGAGGCTGAGAAATTGAAGTGCAGCTCTTAATAGATCACAGGATCACGAAAATTCCACAGAGAGAAAAAAGAGAGTAGTTTTTTCACTAACATATCAGCCTGTTGTATGAGGGAAGTTTTTCTTTGCGCAAAATGTCTATTGACTGCGTTTTCAGCGTATTCCCAATTAATTAATTTTGGAAAAATAATTTGGATGAGAGACTCACGTTCCCTCGCTATTACTGCTGAGCACCCGGTTTTTCAATTTTGTCAATGAATTTAAATGCTATGCCACTGCTCGAACATTGTTCTTTCACATTCAAAGAAATTTTGCGGTCACGGATGTTTCATTCAACAATAAGACGAGCCGGAGAAGAATGAATCCTTGTAAGTACATCCTATTAGAACTTGTTTCTCATGTAACTACTATTATACATAATCTTAGTAACGCCGATTGTCACATTTTTACAGCATTGCCCGGCTTTTAGCTCACGTATGGAGAAATCTAGTTATTGAATCTAGGAGGCAGGGCGAGAAGTGTCGCAGCAGGAATCTACAACACGTTAAAACAAGGTTAGCAAATAGTAACTGCAGAACCGAAAATTTAAACAGATGCTTGTTCATTTTGTTTGTCTTCATATGTGTATATATATAGGTAAAACTACCAAAATAGTCTATAAACCATCAGATTTCGACCGGTTTGGTCCTTGAACAAATTTTATGCCGAGATGGTCCCCCGACTATTGTGAATCACGTTAATGTTAACGATAATCATAAGACGATAGTTAAAGTATCTTGAGATGTATTTTGTCACATGAGATCTAATGTCATGAATCAAACAAAATTAACCTATAAAAGTTGTATCAGAATTAACAAATTCTCATGATTCATGGCATCACAACTCAGCCTGTAAAGATCATTTATGGTACTCTTGGGGAAGGCTTGTTCACATTGTCAAGTAGTGAATGCAATATCGAATCGGAGCATGCCATCACGTCACTACTGAATTGACCCAGTTCACGTTGCGAACCGGATAGACCAAACCGGGGAGGAACCACCAACGTGTTCATTCTTCAGTTGACACTAATTGTAACAGTCAAGAGGCAGAGCCTGGACTCTATTTTTTTTACCGTTGAAAAAAGTAGCCGTTGCCTTTTCAATTACTTTTAGATGTAAATGTTTAATGTAATTTTTTTATTTTGTTTAGCTTGTGTTTAGTTGAATAATTTCAACCATTCAATTGAATATAATTTACTTCTAAAAAACTAGCCGTTAAACATACTAGCTATCCTCCAATAAATAGAGGTACAACTTTTGTTATACCATCACAACTCTGTTTGGATTAACTGCTGTATCTTACTTCTTCTCGTAATGTCGTCTCAAGGTTCAAACTTTCATTTCAGTCATTCAAACTTTTATTCGGACGATTCAGATGATTCAGATGACGAACGTTTATCCAAGATACACAGTATCATTGCTATGATGATTATGGAAGATTTAAACGATAAGTTTGACGAACGTTTCTCCCAAGCGTTGGGAGCTCAAATCCTTGCTCAAGTAGGTGGTGGTATCTCAAGTCAATATCAAAGTCACCGTCGAAACACAGTTAGCTCAAAATGTTCGTTGAGGAGTGACTCACAATCAACAAAGTTCGTTTCAAGTCTTGAAATGACAATGACGTGAGACACAACTATTGACGGCCCAATTCCTTCAACAACCATGCCTGAATCATCTTCTTCTCTGCAATCACGAGAGACCAAGGGTTGTTCGAATAAGAAGAAGAAAATGGAGTTGCGTGATGTTTTAAATCTAATATTAGTTTTTATATTTAGCAACAAAAATTAGTTTTCACTTACAGAGGAACCCCCAAACCATCTCCTCTGCTCTGGCTCACCATCCTTCTTCCATAAGCTCCACGACCTTAACATCCTCTGGCCAGACATCCTTAACATTTCTAGTTTTCTATAATACTACATCCGTTTCAAATTAAATGTCATTTTAGAATTCGTTTTTGTTACAAAATAAATATTATTTTCTATTTTAAACAAACATATATACATGAATTTCGTATAATAGTATTACTAATCATGACTTTCACATAGATGATTTTTTTAGAATTGAAGTACTACTATAACGATTGATTTTATCTTTTTCTAAGAGTAAAAATATCATTTAAAATTTTTTTTAACACTAGTGAAAAACTCTAAAACAACAATATATAGCAGTCATTCACTGAACCATTCACTAATAAAGGAAGGCTTGTTCGTGAACACTAGTTGAGCTCATGCAACCTCCTTTTGTGACTACCACCAGTGATATAGAAGACTCCAAACAAGAGATTTTATGTTTTGCAAATTATTGGAGCTACAAACTTTTTTTTCCAAAATCTCCTGCACAACTCCGGCAACAAGTAAAAGGAAGAGAGAGAAAAGATTGAACCCCCATTTTGCCTTCTATTTGTGAAGAAATTACTTGCACATTCTTCCTCAACCAAAACAATCTGGTTTGACAAACAAATCACCAACCAAATTCAGTGTATGATAATCTTTAATTGTTGCAGATTTTAGTCGTCGGAATTCAGTGTATATTAATCTTTAATTGTTGCAGATTTTAGTTGACGGTCGACGACTACATCCGACATTCACTTGATGTTGACCACATTCATATACTTGATGGCCACATAGATTTAACCTTCATTTTTTAACATGTTAGATCTATCCCATGTTTTCGTAATTTTTATAACATTTCAAAATACATTTCACTCTATTTCTTTAGCAAACAATCATATCATAAAAACACTTGTACAAAAATCTATTATCAACAAATTTTTGCAAACAATACTCCAAATTACAGCTACTTACAGACTTCATCTTCCGAGCTTGGAGTTACCAAACAAGCACTAAATCCAACAGTGCATGTGTATCGGGTAGCTTATGAGAGAATGCTATGCTATCTGGTTTTAAGTGAATCGGGTAGCTTATGAGAATGCTATGCTATCGGGCTTCAAGTGAATCGGGTAGCTCAGAGGTTGCTATGCTATCGGGCTTTAAGTGAATCGAGCAGCTCACGAGAATGCTATGCTATCGGGCTTTAAGTGAATCGGGTAGCTCAGAGGTTGCTATGCTATCAGGTTTTATGTCGGTGTTCTCGGGTCGGGAGACTGTCTCACATGCTTGCATTGTTCATCTTCTAAACTCTCAAAGTTCGATGAATTGAAACTCAACAACTCAAATATTAACACTGATACCACTTCAGTTTAATTAGGAAATGCAAACTCATGAATTAGCATTTAGCAGTGATACCAATCAAAGTAACAAAAATCATACTTATTAAGTGCAATTACTTAGTAGAAAACATAAAATACCAAGCCTTTTCAACCTTCAAAGGCTAGTAAACCAGCAATATCCTTTAAAACACATCATAAATACCATAAACATAACATAGCATAAAAGAGAGAGCTTAAACACCTCAGAAATCACCACCGCGAAGACGAAGAACAAGGTGGAGGGTCGACTCCTTCTGGATGTTGTAATCAGCAAGGGTGCGACCATCCTCCAGCTGCTTTCCGGCAAAGATAAGCCTCTGCTGGTCCGGTGGAATGCCCTCCTTGTCCTGAATCTTCGCCTTCACATTGTCAATTGTGTCCGAGCTCTCAACCTCCAGAGTGATCGTCTTGCCGGTGAGGGTCTTCACGAAGATCTGCATCCCACCACGAAGCCGGAGGACCAAGTGGAGGGTCGATTCCTTCTGGATGTTGTAGTCAGCTAGTGTCCGGCCGTCCTCAAGCTGCTTCCCGGCGAAGATGAGCCTCTGCTGATCCGGAGGAATTCCTTCCTTGTCCTGGATCTTAGCCTTGACGTTGTCGATGGTGTCCGAGCTCTCAACTTCGAGTGTTATGGTCTTGCCGGTGAGCGTCTTCACGAAGATCTGCATCCCTCCGCGAAGCCTGAGGACGAGATGGAGAGTGGACTCCTTCTGGATGTTGTAGTCGGCGAGTGTGCGGCCGTCCTCTAGCTGCTTTCCAGCGAAGATAAGCCTCTGCTGGTCCGGGGGAATACCTTCCTTGTCCTGGATCTTAGCCTTGACGTTATCGATGGTGTCGGAGCTCTCGACCTCGAGAGTGATCGTCTTTCCGGTAAGGGTTTTCACGAAGATCTGCATGCCTCCACGAAGCCTGAGAACGAGGTGGAGCGTAGACTCCTTCTGGATGTTGTAGTCGGCGAGCGTCCGGCCGTCCTCGAGCTGTTTCCCGGCGAAGATAAGCCTCTGCTGGTCCGGAGGAATTCCTTCCTTGTCCTGGATCTTAGCCTTGACGTTGTCGATAGTGTCAGAGCTCTCGACCTCGAGAGTGATCGTCTTTCCGGTGAGAGTTTTCACAAAGATCTGCATCTGTAATCAACAACACAGACTCATAAATCAACAACAGATCATTGATTACTCAAGAAATCAACCAAATCACCAAACTAGTATATCCACAAACGCCGATCACTCTAGAATTCAACCAAAATAGCAAAATCTACAAACAGATAGATCTAGAAAACTTGAAATCGAAATCGAAATCGAAATCAACAATCAGAAAATTTGGAAAATCGAATACAAACTCACCTTGACGATAACGAAGAGAAGAGGCGAAACACAGAGCTCTGTACTTGAACGATAGAAGGAGAGAACCAGATCAATGAATCACAACGGTGGAGAGACCCTATATTTATAGGTGAAAATCAGAGGATGAACACAAAACGGGACCCACAAAAGAAGCGTGACCGTTCAATTGTATGGTGCTATAAGATAAGATATTTTATCGAGGAGGTTACAGCTGAAAAGACCAAAAAGGGCACAGTATGTGATTATTATTACCTTCCCGTGCCACTGCCTCGTCGTCGAAGACTTGACTGGTGTTGTGGATTTTTTGATTTGGGGGATTAGGGTTTTGTCTGGCTGAGCAGAGAAGATGATAGAGGTGGTGTTGAACGATCGGCTGGGGAAGAAGGTGAGAGTGAAGTGTAATCCTGAAGACACCATCGGAGACCTGAAGAGGCTGGTGGCGGCTCAGACCGGAACCAGAGCCGATAAGATCAGGATTCAGAAGTGGTACAATATCTACAAGGACCACATCACTCTCGCCGACTACGAGATCCACGATGGAATGGGGCTCGAGCTCTATTACAGCTAAGGTCCATCTTTTTCTTCGTCGTTTTCACTGAATCGATGATTGAATTAGCTTTTATTTATTTGTTTATTATTATATTGAAATTCCATACTTTGAATGGTTTTATGTGATCGAGCGTAAATTGAAATGATGCTATACAAATAGAATTGATGATTCTCATGCTTTTGAACTGGTGATGGATTGTTGAATTCAAAAAGTTGGTTTTGTGATTGACATGATCATGTGGTTGGCTGCTTTGGGAGTACACAGTTTTAGAGAGAAAACGTGGTTGGTCATGTTCAGAATTAGTTTAGAGATCGATTACGACTGGATTTGTGCATATTTTGTGCTATTTTAGATAGCCATACTTACTGTTATAAATTTCCAAGCTTGTAAGTTTTGTTTTGTGTACTTTGTTTCATGTTTAAATAATTGGAGAAGCAACTCAGGTTGGTTTGAGTTTAGGTTGTTAATCGATGTTACTTAGTGAGGATAATTAGCGTTTTGCCTGGCATATGGTGAGGTATAGTTGGTGTTCAGGAAAATAAACTTACCCTATATGTATAGTTTTATGCTAGTTAGCCTGCTATATTTTGAATGATCCGTGTTTTTCATGCTCTACGTACTGCTATCAAATTCCAAGCATGTTAGCTTTGTTTTGTTCACTTTGTTTCATGGTCAACTAATTTGGGAACCAAATTCAGGTTGGTTAGAAGTTTGGTTAATCAAGATTCAAATATTGAAGGAAAATAAAATTTCCCTATAGGTACAGTTTTATGCACCCAAAGGCCAGTTAGAGTTTGAGTGATCAATTGTGACTGAATTTTTGCATATTTTCTGCCTTATTGGATTGACCTTTTTATTTTGTGTTTTTCATGCTACAAACTGATTTCAATTTCCAAGCATGTAAGTTTGTTTTGTGTACTTTGTCTCATGGTTATTTATTTTAAGAATCAATTCAGGTTGGGTAAAGCTTAGGTTGCAAATCTATGTGAGTTAAGGAGGTCACTTAGTGTTTTACATGGCACTCAGTTAGGTAAAGTCAGTGGTGGGTTCAAAACCATGAAGGAAAATAAAATTTCCCTATAGGTATAAGAGCCGAATTTGGGGCTGATTTGATGTGTTTTTCAGTTGGGTTTCTTGAGTAGTGGTGGTGGTTTAATAATGGGAGTGAGGATTGGAGTGATGCCGAATTGATGATGATGAATTACATTTAGCGTTGACAGGCTTAATAAACGTGTCTTAATGACCAAGATTGCATAAAATTGGTTTATTCGCATGCCAAGAACTTCAGTATCCGTTGAGGAACCTAGTCATGTAGCTCGAACGTCAAAGAAGGGCTGGCACATCTAGTCACAGGGAGCATTGATCCTCATCTGGTTCTCACTTCTGGGCGTTCTGATCTATTTCCCTTTGATCACCTAATCTTTGACTAGATCTCCTGTAAGAGTGGATGATGTTTCACGCTTTATTCAAGTTATTTAGATTAAATGATCGTTATAACTTGGGTCCTTATGTTGTATGTTTGTCTTTCGACTTTGTTAAATGAAGAGCATGATGCTTTCATTGACCTCTATTTTATACATGATTTTTTTACAAAATAGAACATGATGTACCATAATGCGGCTGAACCCGAGGTTGTCCTCAAACTATAAGGATCAAGCCACTGCCTAGTTCCAATATCCTTGCCAAAACATGGATTTTAATATTTTATTGCCTAACCAGCGTATTTGTGTTTTCAGGTGTTGACATATGGTGGAGAATTACATTAAAATCTCCGGGCACAACAATGTTTTAAAGAAGATTCACTTCATTTGTCATCAAACTGTCTCCAATGCCGGTGAAAACTACATGTATTATATCCAAAATTTACTGCTAAACTTGCATGGTTGTTGACCAAAATTGTATGTTTTCATGTTCCATCTTCAGTTCGAACCTTGTGGCGATGCCATAATTATATTCATATCCAACAGTTTGTATGGTTATTGGGTTGATTAGGTGTCATGTAAATAGATTGGGTTGGTCAATGTGAACATGATTAAGCTCAATCTAATACCGGTTAAAACCCGTGTCTTGTTTGAGTCACGAGTCATGACTCAATTTGTATCTCTACTTATATATGTTGAAGATGCAATTAGGGATGGAATTGGGCGGGTTTGTGAGAATTTTGTGATTAGAGATCCATGCGCGTTCGACTTAAATGTTGAAATTAAGTTTTCATGGTATTTCTAGACCTCATTATTTTCTACATTATTTAAGTTTCATGTCCTAGCTATGTGTTGCTCTCTTAATCGATTCTGGTATACTCTAGTTGTTTCGAAAATGTATATCCATTTATAACTAAAAACGCCACATTTTTTTAAAGCTGTGTTCGTATCATATTCCATCTGTTTATTGCTTAATTTGATTTACATAGTTGACATTTTCGTTAGGTTAATTGTAGTAGTAGCCTAGGGGGGGTCCAAATGTCTTATTCAATCTTAATGCTCAACAGTTAATTTTGATAGGGACATGGTAAAATTTGGTTCAAACATGTGGAGTGAACTCAATTCATAGCCAAATTTTGGTATTCCATAGAAAATAAGAGGCGGATTGGTTAATGTGAAGTGATATGTGTTTTTTTAAGAATTGATGTGACTTTTAATTTGATTATCTGATTTAATATATAGTTTATATATATATAAAAACTCTAGGGAACAACTAGGGTTTTCTCTCTCTTTCTCTCAAGAGCGGCGACTGTGGCACGGTTTCTTGGGTAGAGGTTAAGGCTTCGAATCTGAGCGGTGTGTCTCTCGTATGAGTGTTATACCTTTAGGGTATCTTGGGTTCCGGTGATTATCCTCGTTTGTAGCGGTTTGGGTTCGACAAAAGTGGTGTTTTGGGCGTTGGTAGTGGAAAGTGAGATTGCAGCAATGGCAGAAATTAGTCCAGGAAGAATTCGGAATGGCTCCGGTGATAGGACCAGGTCACTGGCTCGCCGAGGTCGATGGAGGCTTGGTGTGCGCGGTGTGTTACGTGCGGATTTGGGGGTTCTGGTCCGCAATGAGTGAAGAAAAAGGTGAGCGGCTTCCGGGGTATAATCACGTTGCAGGTCGTTTTGGTTTCATAGGTCTGACTCAGTTTGAAATTGGTTTCGGTGTGGGTGTAGTTGTACAGGCTAGGGGGATGGTTTGCCAAAGGCCCTCAGTTTGCTAAATTGGATAACATCCAATTTTGTGACGATTTTTTTCACTATCTTTTGACCATTTGCACAAGTTAGTATGCGTTCTTTTGCATCAGAGTCAATTAGGTCTTATCATTCTCATGTTGTTCTTATTGTAACAATATTTTTCTGTTAATGAAGTAATTTTACATGGTCAAATATATATAATATATATATATATCCGGACCGGTCGTTCCGCTCCCACAAATTTATTTGGGTGGGTAAAAGTGATTTTAAATGAGATATCATCATCTCATTGACTTTGTTAAGTTGCAACTGATATAACTTTTCTAGATCCATGATTTTAAATAAGTTATCATTACCTTATTAGTTTAACTGATGTAGCTTTATTGTTACTCTATGTTTTGTTGTAATAATTTTATAAAAATTATAATTCATATAGAAATGGGAATTTACAATATTAAAATAAATATATGCCATAAATATTGCAAGAGGGAGGTGTATGACCATGCTATTTATTCGATCATACCAATATACCATTTAATATTTAACACCACACGTTTTAGCTCCACAAATTGTCACAACTCAAGCCTATAAATGACACAAGCAATATAAACTATTTTTCTCATCCTTCAATATATCAATTAATCTTATATTCTCTTTAATTGTTGTAGTGAAGAAGAAAAAAAAAATGGGTTCCAAAATTTTCATTTTCATGCGTCTTTTATTTGCTTTTATGCTTCACATCTCTGCTGGAGTGGCTGCTAGAGACTTGGTTGAATCCACAACTGATCACAACACAGGTGAGTTCGAAAAATATTGTTAATCCGATTTGAGTTGTGTAGATAAAATTCGACGTAACAAGATTCAAATTCACGACCTGACGTTTGAATTATCGAGAAATTCCATTGACAACAAGTTGTAAGATTGAAAACAATCCAAGCTTTTAACGATACGTGGATTGGATTGTTAAATATTTAATTCCAACTCGTTAACCCGAACTCGAACATAAGTTTAGCCTCATTTAATATGTGAGCTGAACTTTTTTAGGCTAATGTAATGATATTTGTTTTAAGTAATTGATATTAATGAGTAGTTATGTATGACATATGTAGGGAGTTTTGGTACATACACCAATGGAACAGAGAATCCAAAGATTATCGAGTGCCAGGATGGATGTGACAATAATAGCAATGGAGGGTCTCGTGGCGTTGGTGGCGGTAATATCGGCGGTGGAAGCAGTGGTACCAAAGGAGGAGATAACTGACGATATGGTTGTTGTGGTGGGGATAACTATTATGGAATAGGTTGTAAGTGTTGCTCGTATGCTGGCGAGACATTTGAAACTCGTGACAAGTCTCATAACTAAGATGTCGTTTGGATTGAATTAAATAAATAAAAACGGGAATAAGAATGAAAACTTGAATGAGATTCAAAATTTTAAGCGATTTCCATGATCAGAAAGTCATAATTCAAGTACAAATAATAAAAAATTATATTCTTATTCTCGTTTTTAATTTTTATTTCTAGATAAAAAGTTATAATCAAAACGCTACGAAAATGAATTAGTCATTTAATGAGTTTCTGAATGTCGTCGAAAGAACCTATTGTACTAAAATGTAACTATGAAAGATGTATGTTTACTTTAGGTGTATAATAAAGACATGTTGTGTTGCCAAATATGTGATTCTTGAATATTTGTAGTATGAATAAAAAGTTAAGAGGAAAATATTTGCTTAATCATACAAATACAGTTTAGATCAATATTATTTATGGGGTAAATTACAAATAACACTAATGAATTTGTCACTTAATATACCTAGCTCTGTATAAGTAAAGTTCATTTCAATTAATCACGTAGAAGGAGTCACTTAACAGAATTAGTTAGTTTTGTTGTTAGTTTGGTCTAAAAGATCATTATACCCCTATTATGTTATTTAAGTAGTGCAGCCAAACAGAACCTTAAAGTGAAAAAAAAAATGAAAACTAACCTAAAACCCTAAACACCCTCTCCATTCTCCGATCCATCCTCTCTCATCTCTCTCTCTCAGCTAAGGGGCGGCGGCGGCGACTACTCTTTCCGGTGGCGGCAACAGCAAAGCCTCTCTCCGGATCCAGCACCGTCGGTGAGGGCTCCAGCCA
>JAYMTA010003593.1:0-13966 GCA_036897625.1 Pelargonium cotyledonis | reverse complement strand
ATACTAGATTGGGAGAAATAAAAGTTTGAGCACTAAATTAAGTATTTTTTGAAAGTTTGGGCACCAAAAAAGTGGTTATCCCTATTTTCTTTATCCACCTAAAATTAGAAATACCTTATTTTGTCCAAAAACTTCTTCTGTTTGAGCCTAACATCTCTTCAAGCTACAGTAACGAAATTGTACGATTTGTTGGGATATTTTTAGAGATTATAATTATCTGTAATTTATTTGTTTTCTTCTATGTATTTCCTTCAACTCTAATATGTTGATCCACAGTAAGAGCCCGTCAGAGGCTATAATAATTTTTTTTGATGAAGAGGCTGTAATAATAACATCTACGGATATTAGGTAACAGTACCTCAAATAGCACATCAACAAATTTAACATTAATTTTAAGATAAATTGCAGATAATTTATTTGTGGTTACTATTACTACTTGTTGCAAACAACCCACCAACCGACCAAAAGACTGTTATGTTATAACTATGTCAGTTTAAAATTCAAAAGACTAATTACCCTTTTTTATTCATCTGCCAAACAAGCACTTAGTAAGAAATAAAAAATAAAAAATAAAAACTAATCTAAATATGTTGAAGAACAACACAACCATGGACTCCGTCTGAGCTCCAGCATCTCCGGCGACGGCGTGATGCATCTTTGCTCGCTCTACAGCTGCGGCAAGCGTGGTCCACCGAACCCAGATCGGGTACTTTCATCCTTCGGCGTGGCCACTCCACTTAGAGATCGAGCTCCGCTGGCAACCTCCACGAGCAGATCTCCGCTCACAGCACCATCGACATGTGCTTCAAATCGACGAAGAGCAGATTTGGATCTGACTTGGACTGTTTGGCTGGCTTCGACGATGTTCATCGACGCCAACAACAATTTCAACGGTCGTGGTCACCGAGGATGGCGTCGGTTTAGGTGAATCGCATCTCCGGTCCAGATTTGGGTGGACGAGGATCTGGCGACGGTGTTCATCAACGGTCGTGGTCGACGAGATCTGGCGTCTTCTCCGATCCAGATCTGGGTTTTGCGGCGTGGCTCCAGCTCGGGCGTTCTCCAGCTCCGACGAGATTGGTGGCTCCAGCCCCATTTCGGCGTGGTTCAGATATGAGTTTTGCCATAGAATAAGTGTTCATTTTTTTATGTTTTTGATTCAAAATCATATAGATCTGATTTGGTTTTGGGGTTAGTTTAATTTGTTAAAATTGATTCTAAAAAATCGGTTCATATTGGTTCAAATTCGTAAAATTTGGTAAAAATATGCAGATTTTAGCTACCGAAAAATTCATACGATTGCCAGAATTCTCAGCCAATTCATGAACTAGGATAGTTTAGTCATTTAAAAAAATTACACAGTATATACATGACACATGAGATAGTTTGTTACAATTTTCATCCGGAAAAATTACTATGAGTAAAATTTGATGGGGTTTTTTTGCAATTGTTTATACTCGTGAGTTATCTAAAGAAAAAATAAAAATAAAAATAAAATAAAATAAAATAAAATGGCAACCCTACGAGAATTATATGCCATTTCCCTTAATTTTATTTCAACTAACAGCATAAAACATTTTAACCCGAAACTTAAAATTCAAATATTTAAAAGATATTTTTTCAAATATTACCTGGGATAATTAAGAAATGAAATGTAAATAAATTTCTAATTATGTTGGAACATAATCATCACACTATTACCAGGGATATGCGTTTAGAACGAAATTTATCGAAAAGTACACATTTTATTGCATGTTATACGCAAAACCCATTTATTTTAAAAGATAATTTTGTCTATGAACGCTTAAAATTCATCCAGTAGACTCCACCAAAACAGTTTGATTTCAGCTTTGGCTTATCTAGAATGAACTGTTGTTCCTCAAAGTCTTGCATTACGGAGTTGTTGCTTCAGCATGGGGCGGACATATTCATGGTAGCCATCAGGTACAACTGAGTCATTCAGCGGGTCCTTCCATGCCTCTTCGTATAGTTTCGGGTACACGTTTCCATCGTAACGACCAAGAGTTGATCCGAGATAGTGGTCTGTGTAATTGAAAGCATCCACAAGTGCAATGGCGTTGGGACGGACCTAAAGATTCATGAACCAGTATTAGAAATCACATAATAACTACCGTTTCTGCTCAAGCAAGATGTGAAAAACATTCGGGACAAACCTTGGAATAAAGAGCTCTGAGCTGCTCGTTTGCAAGCGAAGCTTGCTTGGGTGTTATGGAGCCGGTGGAAAGGAAATCACCACGATGTTTGTGAAGAAGAGACAGAGCATAAACGTTGCAGAGGATCTCCAACTGTTTTTTCACTCCATTTCCAGGTATGTTTTGCTGCAACTTTTCAATGAACCTGAAACATATAAAAGCCTCCATTGTTGAATTTAAACTAAGAAAATAATCTTATTAATATTGGGGTTTTGATCATATGGGTGGTGGTCCTCCTTCCATCCAACAACCAATCACTCTTACTGAGAAGAATCGGCAAAGGTTGAAGGAATGTGTGGTTCAAAAACTTCTCTCTCCATTTCAATGAAAACGAAAATGAGAAAATGAAAGACTAACCCAATACGCTGCTTAAGACAAAAAAACAACTGATATTATAATGAGGATGGAACTTACTTGGAAACGACAATTAACTGACAATGAGCTAAGGCTGCCTCTACTAAATTGGTCGAGAGTTCTGCAAAGCCTGAAATACCAACGAAAGAAGAGACAAATATAATTGCGAGCGTGGACCATATCATACTATTGGTAGCTCAATAAGATGATGAAGGGAAAAATGCCCTTCCCAAGCCTTCAACATATGAGCACATGTAAGATGGGACAGGGCAAGCATAACATTTACATACAAGGCTACAGCATAACAGGTGTGCTTGCTACTTTCATCTTTGAGCAAAATGCCAATAAATTCGGCCAATTGGCTACGAGAAGAAATCTATAAACGATAATTATATTTCAATCAAGGCAGAAATGATGGTACCTTCTTCTTGGTTTGCAAAGTTGCTGAGGTTTTTAGCACAGGCAACAGACATCCTAGCAGCCCTTGCCTCAAATGCCTCCAGTATAACACTAGGCTTCAACCAGTTCTCACCTGAAGAAAATCAAAAGGGAAAATTCCATACTTACGTGAGTAAGAACTGGCTTATGACAACAGCTCAGGTATGGCTTCTTATGGCATTGATGATATTCCAGACGAGAGAAACAATAGTTGTGAATAGCTGCCTGAGACACCAATAGGGGCTACATGGCCCAATGAATGTAGATAACTATATATGCATATTAGGTTCAATATCATATATGAGTTCTTTTTTGAACAAACAACTTCACATTTTCATACCGAGGATCATGCAAGTTTAAAGCAGCGCATTGAGGGGAAAAATGAAACAAGACTTCTGTATTACCACTTTGAGCAGTGCAATGACATTGCATAAGATGTTGAACACGACTCATATATGCTGTTGTCCCAACAGGCATTTTCCCAGATCCCAGCTGTGAAACAGTCTTAACGAGAAACCTTGCAACCTGAAGAAGAATTTTCAGAGAATGTCAGCTGCTGCGTCTTTTTTTTTATTCTGGAAGCATGTTGGCACACAGATATAATAAGCATATTGCCATTAATTGGGTAGGATGAGTCTGACAGAGAAACAATTGAAGCCCATCCCAAAGATTGAAGTTTAATCAGTTACAAAATATTGGCTACAGGGTACTCCACAACAAAATACCAGTTTGTCCATTTTTAAATATATTCCTCCTAGTCAGATAACCCAGGGTGCAGAAGTTCTTGATAAGTTACTGTAGGGTACATGCATTGAGTCAGTAAGAACTAAGAAGGGTTAACATCGTGGATTTATCCTAACCAGAAAAAAAGTGGGCACATTTTGGTATTCTGCAAAATTAATTGTTCCCTTATTTTTATAATTTTGAGGGGCATATCCTTTGGAATAATCTGGCTCAGTTAAAATGACAGTGGAAAATTATTGCTTCAATTTCATGATACTGATACAGATGTGACAACATAACTTGTCAAAAGTAGCAAATTTATTGTACAGTCAAATAGAGGCTTCATAGAACAGAGATACGTTCAATTTCTATAGATGTCCAAAGCGACAGAAAAAGATTGAGCTCAAATTGAAACATGGATATTTGCACAATTAATTATCAATGTAATTGCTAAAGACTAACCTAACCTACAAAAGTAAGATACTGTGAACACATACAAACAAACATATGAAAATCAAAGTATCTTAAATTCAAGACCTGTAAAAGCAGCACAACATTGTCTCCTTCATAGGTACAGGCAGGAACATAGACTGCAAATAACTCAGGAAGCCCGCTGCTGCATAAATAACCATGGCCACCACATAATTTTCTGCATTCTTCAATCCCATCCTGCAAATTAAGTGAGATTATTTAACACAGAACCTTTCAAATAGAAATGATACCTCAAAGACCCTCATAAGAATAAAGCAAGTCACAAATACAATAAAATGTCATGCAAGAATTTGGTCTCGATAAGCTCCAATCATTTATGCTTATATACCAAGAAATGCTAGTAATAGTCAAATGGTCCACATTTCAATTAAACTAAATAGAAAAATTTTAAACATTCATCAACACAGTGATAAAGTATGCATGTTGGGTTCCACTAGGATAGCCGGTATCAGATTTTCAATTTACTATAAATTTTTAAATAGGAACCATTGGGTGTCAATTATAATTCTTAATCAGTCTATGAGTCTAAAAGCATTTAGCTAAGTAGGGCTACTCCGGATTAATAGCTAGATTTTGAATAGTTAATCAAAAAGTTAGAAGTTACTCTCTATATCATATACTATCAGTGATTCAGATGAAAACAAAAATAAGTATCAGGATCTTAATAGAAGTCAAAAGCTAAGCAAAGTTCAGGTCTACATGCATTTGAGTAGCTAAACATAGATGAGTAAGTTGCTAGCTGCATGAGCATGGTTTATATGATGATTGATGCATTCAACCATGCCAATTGAAAATAGGCTTATCAAACCTCATAAGCTAGATGATTAATGGGTGTGTGTGTGTGTTTGTGTGTGTGTGAGAGAGAGAGAGAGAGAGAGAGAGAGAGATCTGAAGCAAAAGAAAATGACCAGTGTGATAAGCAAGGTTGTAACAGGTCAGTGATCATCACTTACAGCAGTGAAAGAAGTAGTCAATGATTTCAGACCTGCAGTGCATGCATGAGCCTCAGGCAATGTTGAGAAATCATTAACTTGCAGTCTTTGGGTGACATCCGTATACAGCCATTTCAACCACTCACCCACAAATCTAAAAGCATATGCGGAAGCCAGCAAAGGAAACAATCTATTTTGTTGAGTTTTATAATCGATCACCTAAAACCAAGCAGATAACCAAGGAATTACTTCTTTAAAACAAAATATATGCAACGAAATTCACAATGGTTAGAGCAAAAAATGTACACCAAACTTTTCTCACTATATAACCTTAATTATGAAAATGTGAACATTTCTCAGTGGCATTAATCATAAGGAGTGATCATAAGAAACTCCTGCTTTCAGCTTGGTAAACCACAAATACATGTAAATGATCTGCGAGGACTATTAAACCATTTACCCCAACCGGTTTTAGAGCATATCCTCAACAGGGATTTGGAGTGAAGATAATTCTTATACTAAGAATACAATAAAACAGAGGCTGAAAACACCAAATGAAATAATGCTAGCAAAATCAACATGCTTCATTCCTTCATATATATGAAAAACAAAGGGTTAAGTGTTATACCAGGGTCTCAGGGCCTCCATTTTGTGAACCGAATTGTCTACGAACTGCACTATATCTTGTAGCAATACAAACTGCCCGTGACAAAGCACTTGAAGCATCAGCTACAATTGTTTGTCGAACATATACCATAGTCCCATACAGAAGTTGTTTCGGAACATTTGACTGCATATATTTTCCTTCCTTTGTAACCTGTGCAACCCTGAGACATATGAAACAAAGTTTAGGAAGCATCCAATAACACCATGGTTACAAAATTCCACTAATTAGCGATCCAATATAATTGCTTAATTATCAAATTATTTAACTTAAATAAACATTTATATAAAAGGCAATCTTGCAGTCATTTCAAAATTAACATACCTTGATATGTCAATTCTAACAACATAAAACAACACATGGAACTAGAACTTTGAGAAGAGATAAAGGGAAAGAGAACAAACCGCATCAACATTTGATCTCTCGGTATACGCACATGATCAAATGTAAGTACCCCGTTGTCCATGCTGTTGTAGGCTCCATTGCCAAATTTCATTCCAATATCTCCAATGGTTATGCCTGGGAGAGGTAAATGATCATCCAAGCTCCTTAGCTGGACAATGAAACCTAAAGTACAATTTTGCACAGTTAATTGAAGATAAACCATCTCCCAAACTATAAAATTTGTGCAACAAATTTGGTACTTACCATTGATTCCATGGTCCTGCCTATCAGTGATAAGACGTGCATAAACAATAGCATGAGTGGAAACTTTACCGAGTCCACCAGGCCACCACTATTACAGTGAAGGGAAGAATATAAGAGCCTCATCTAAGAAAATTCAGTCAATAGATATTCAAACATACACAGACATTATAATGATCATGGAAAGGCTAACATATACATTATACTCACTTTGCTTGAAGTCAGTGTAGGGCTATGGATGACAAACTCATCTGTCTTGGGATCAAATGTCGCAGTAGTTTCAAGGCCTTGAACATTGGAACCATGACCCAGTTCAGTCTGCGCATAGCAGCCAATTATTTGCATCTTATATGCCAATGGCAACCACTTCTTTTGCTGCTCATCAGTGCCTTGTCCTTTAATAGCTGGTACGAACATTCCCTGTAAAAAAAAAATCATTATTATAAAGTAGTGAGGAAGGAAGCTTAAGTTTCATATATTTAACACCTACACATCTAAATGAAAGAAGCCTCTTCTTCTACTGCTTCAAAAATATAAGCATGAAATTAAATTTGGAAGTTGAACAAGTAGGAAGCTCCAAAGGATCAGTGATCTTGTTCCAAAGAGGTATCAGCACTCGATATAATATAACAATGCAACTTGAGAAGTAAACAATGCTTCAAAAACTAGGAAGAGACGTTACCCAGTGAAGATCCGTAAAGGCAGGTTGGTCAACAAAAGACCTTAACTTAGAGGCTTCTTCTTCTGTAATTAGAGAAATCATGTAGATATATCAGCAAAATGAAAAAGGAAAATGATGTATTCATTATAGAAAGTAGTAGTGACAGGAATTCAGATTATCTAAGTACCACTGAGACGAAGCTCAATAATACGTTTCCAAGCATAAGCTGCTTTCCTCAAAGTATTTTTAAACAGTGCCTTCCTATCTAGCCTGGTTCTATCATCTTTACAAAATGCCTGGAAATCAAACACAACAAATAAAGATATTAGAATAAGACAGACAAACTCGCAGCTCAGACAACCATAGATCACACTGAGGATCCAGCAATCAGTATATATAAGTTTTGGCCTCTAATTACTCGAGCTATCATAAATCAATGCTTTGCCTTTTCAACAGCCAAACAAAGTATCTCAGATGGAGAACTCAGAGTAGAAAACAATCTCATTTTCTGAATTTCTCCGCTAGGAGCGTTGTGTTAGCGCGTCAAATAAAAACAGACGTATCAATCAGAAGCATGAGCTAAACAAGTATATTTTCCACAAGAACACAAAATTGCACAATTTCACAGCCAGCGAATGGTATGATTTTGTTCGATTCATTGAGAACGAATTCTCGAGAAACAAACAGAAAAGGGAAGGAGAAAATTGACCGGATCGCTGGCGACGAGACGAGAAATGCGATCGGAGACTTCGAAAGCGTGACGAGAGCCGGCCCAGACGATCTTCATCTCATCGACATCGAACTGAGCCTTGCTCCTCTCCGGAGCTAGATGATCTACCTCTACTCCTTCCATCCTCAAAATCGATTGATCGATCGGTGTATCTCACAAAACCTGGCCTCCCGATTCACTCAAAGCTGCAAAACAAGATGAAAATGGAAATGGATATGGTGAGGGTAGTGTGAGAATTAATGTTGAATATCCAAATACCATATACAGAGATGCTGGTGAGGTGGTGATTCTTATTTGGTCGGAGGTATTGGGATTGCCGAGGACGGTTACGAGCATTTTATAATCTAATCCAGACTAGTCCATCACTTTGACTTTTTTTTTTTTTTTTCGGACATTTAACACGTGATGGATTTTCTGCTGAACACGAAGCATTAGCGTCTAGTTTTAGTTTCGCTTTTCTCTTGAAGCCCACCGAAGTAAATTTATTTAATTTTTAGAAAAGAAAAAAAATAACATATAGTATCAGTATCAAATATGCGACAATAAAAAAAATATGACACATCAAATATATATTGACGATCCGATTGAATCAGTTTGTATGTACTGTGTGTTTTATAAATTAGGCATTTCACCTTAAAATTTTATGAGACGACGATTATAGTATATATGTCGTGTTATTATTTATTAAACTGCAGAAAAAAAAAAAGTTCAAAATTTTAATTCTGTTGTAAAATGACTGAAATATTCTCTGTCGCAATTTTTTTCTTTTTTTTTTTTTTTAACTTTCTCCATCCATCATCCCAATCATTTTATTTTCCCCTTAGATTCTTATTCTTGAGCATGCTTGTACTTGTTGTCTCTTGATCTTCGTGTGAATTTGTCTGCATGATCATATGATTCATGATGTTCAGATTTGGGTCTGACTGTTTTCATTTGCCCATAACTCTGATTAGTTCTCATATACAATGCATGTTAATATACAAATTGTGTCTGATTGTGTGTGATCATATGATAGTTTGCATTTGTTCATGTTTGTCTATTATTAATTTACAGAAGTCTCTGCAACTGAGAATCTAATTCATACAATTTCATACGTGCATGTTCATGTCTGGTTTTGAATCTTCAATGACTTATGCTTACAAGTTTCCTTAATATAAAATGGTGACAATTTTTATCCTGGAAGCAAACCAAATATATATATATATATATATCAAAGTGTACAACTTTTTTTTTTTTGAATGCTATCGAAGTTTTCAACTTTATTTATTCATTTTACAAGTAAAGAGATAAGCCTTAGCTTGGTCTACATTTTACTTAGCTGGATTCCTGGAAGATTGTAGAATTTCAACAACAAAAAGTAATATAATTAAGAAGTTGTAGTAAAGATGTTCAAATACTTCCTACAGAGAAAATTCTGAAAGTTGCTTCAAGTGGTTGGTTGGGGCTAAGATCAGCCGTGACGTTAATGGTTGGTTCCTGTATACTAGAGACTGCTAATCCATTTTTGAAACTAGAAGAACAATACCAGACGTTACCTCCCCAGTAGGATAGCATTCCACATGAACAGAGAGTATGCAAGTCGATAAATGAAACCCGCGAACTTTAGCTTTCCAGACGCTGCAGAAAAGAAAGTTAAATAATTGAATGTATCTCGGAACACATTTTTTCCTTCAACAAACACAACTACAAGAGTGGAAACACAACTACACTAGTGCATTAGCATTTAGCAGTAATCACCATTGAAATTCAGAAACCATGTGCAATGCAAGTATTGAAACTTTTGACAGGTAGATCACCCCTGTTATTCAATCCTAGGATGTCTACTCCGGCTGAAACTGTTAAATATTGGTATTCGTGAAGAAAAAAGGTGTCATATTTCAGTTTATGTCAAAGAACAGTAAAGGTAACTGATGTGTATTAGATAACTTATAGTACCAACAAACTTTTTATCACTTTGGGTATGACAAAATGGCTCGGTATCCACCTATCTCAATAATCGTACAAAGATGCTTTTTATATTGTGTTAAATAAGCAATTCTATAAATGACAAAAATGTCTAAATCTAAGTAAGCAGTACCTTATATTATGAGAGCAAATCGAGTGAGATATATATGAAATTTCAACTGCAACCCTGTGAGTTGAACTCTGAAATGGGGTTTTGTTTCTCTAAAACTACGTCCCCAAACCATAAATTGTAATGTATTGGTTACACTGCAAAGATGATGAAATTAACAAGATCACGTGAAACCAGCAGAAACTTTATCCTTTACTCCAGGATATGATGGTGGACAAAGGGGAACATTTCTGGCGTTCTTCCAAGTCACTGACCCACTAAAACACAATCTGATGTGGTACACCTTCAATCATCGTGGACAGGGCTGGATGTCAAAATGCATTTTTAACCTGAACATTTGCCAAATTTCAGCATCAGCGCAATACCCTCAGCAATGGTTGACCCAGCAGTCTCAACAAAACCGAGTGAAGCACAGCTGCAAACTGTTTCCTCCAAGTATAGAAGTATATCAGGTAATCTACGAAGAGGGCAATATTTCTTAGTCATATCAGCTCCAACACCTAGCCTAAGACTGTGCCTTGCGGCCACAAGGTCCTTTGCAGTTTGTTTCACTAACTCATCATCTTCCTTGAGAAATTGTAACCTCAAATCATTTTTATCTTTGGCCAAATCCCCCAAGTAACTTCCAGTCCAGTTACCCTCAGAAAGATCAGTCATCACAAAAATATGGATGGGGAGAGAAGTATTCTGCCTTAAAGACTCTACCTTTTGTTTTAAGCCAAGAAAAGTAGACTTCCAATGATTCTTGAACTGACCATCTAACAATCTAAGCTGAGCGCAAAGAAAAGGAGCATTTATGGTCTGAAAAGCAAAATGCTTCCCTGTCTTCTTAATTTCAGGAACAAAAGGAAGGTATTCAATCTTCTCAATCATAGATTGTATTCTTGGATCTCTTGGACTTTCATGGATATCAATATAAAGCTGAGATCCCTTGTATGGAGCTGTGAAAAGACTACAAAATGCCAAAATAGTGGCTGATTTAGCTTTAGAGCCAGGCCCAAGGCTCTTATATACATCTCGGCGTTTCCTAACATAAGAAAGCTTCTTTTTCTTCTTATTTTGTTCATCAAGTTGAAATGAATCCAACACTCCATCTTCATCGCCTTTCTCATATGTCCAAACAGTTGTTCTGCAATCTTCATCTACAGTATATGAACACTGATCCACATTGCCACCGAAACCAGACAATAAAGAACCGCATTTTTTTAAGCTGTCAATCAAAGAAGGGTGGGCATTTGATTCACCGCCGGAGCAACCAAAATCAATGTTCACACCACACCATAATGACATGAAAACCCTGAAATCTATAGTTCGGATCACCGAAGAAGAAACCAGGGATGATATATCTATGATATCAGCCATGGAAATGGACCTGCAAAACAGCACATCATATAAGAATAAGACAAGGACATACAAAAAACCTAAATAATAAAATGATACTCCTTAATAAAGCCAATCAAACTTTAAAGCTGATCTAATTAATATTGGGTCTTAGTTTAGAACTCTAAACCAAATACTTTCACTCAACTCATGTGAACCTAACTTCCCAGAGCCAACAAACAAGAGTTTCCGATTTTAGCAAGCAAAGCCACATTAAACACCATTCCAAGTTCTCTCCTTTCTCATCTCCAATAGCTCAATAATGGAGGAAATCAATAAAATCCAGAATAGAATTCGCATATCATATTGACAACAATAATTTATCTAATCTTGAAAACGTGAATAAATCAATGACCAGTTTTAGAGAGAGAGAGAAAGAGCAAATACGAGTGCTGAATCCACTCACCTCCCTTCCCGAATCAGCTCAACGATATGATTCCTGTTTAGGCTCCAAAACCCTGAATTTGGGGCAGCTACCGAGAGCGACGGCATGGTGATCTAGAATCGGAGGTACAACCAGAGTGCGGTTCAATATACCGGCCATCAAGATAGCATTTTTTAACTCAGACACCTGGTTGCTGAATCCACTGTGTGGAGCGTACCACATGAACCTATCTCCAAAGAGTTGGATTTGGGATTGGGAAGTACATTGGGAGGATTGAAAATTTAGGGTTCTGGAAAATGTGGAGAGGAAAAGTCTGGGAGTGAAGGTGAAGTAGGAGAGGACGAAGACGAGAGAGCAGAGGAGGGTAAGGAGAGTGATGGAGAGAAGTGAAGGTCTCCGAGAGTGGGGTCTCTTGTTGGGCCACGTTCTGGTGGTTCTCGGCGGATTCATGGCTCCGGCAACGATGGCACTGAATCGGGGGATGAAATTGTAGTTTGATCTTTACCATCTCCAGTCTCCAGATGCTGATGCAGCGACACATACCTGGCAATTCATGTCAACCGGAGCCCCGAAAGAGTTGTAGCATTCTCTCGGGCGGTTCCATGAATCGAGCAACACCCATATCATTTTTTAAATAAAAATGGTGCAGTGGGAATCAAATATGATTTGAAACGTTAGATTTGAATCAAATAAAGTATTTTCATCCGAGAATTTGAGCTTAAAGTAAAATTTCAGATAAAGTGTTTGGTTACAAAACTATCATCTCGCTTGCGATGGGGTGAAAAGGTCATAAAACCGTATCCGACCATGGTGAATTTAGATCTTGTCATGGTTGACGGCTTTTGATAGAAATATAGTTGATTCTAACGGAACAATATTGGAAGTTGAGATCGAGATAAAGTTAATTCCAACACGACAATGTTAGGAGTTGAGATCAAGACAAAGTTGATTCTAACACGAAAATGTTAGGAGCTGGCAAGTACATAGCAGCCTAATTACCAAAGACTCATTTAGGATATGCATATGTTTTTACTATTGAAAAACTGATAGTGTTTCAATTATGTTTTTGTTGGATTTGTCATATAATGTGGTATCGTTGACAACGGGAAAGTAACTTTTCAGGGAATTTTTATTTTCCTGAGAAAGTCGATAAGGGCATTTGACAATGGGAAAATGAAGGGAAAATTCAAAATCCTGTATTGTGAAAAATGAATACTATGTGTTGGTTCAAACTTGTAAAAAGTGGAAAAGTGTTGGAAAATATTTGACAATTACTTATTTTTCCCTCTAATTTAAATAACATAATTTTTTGTTAATATTTATATTATTGAGTTCATCAATTTAGCAGTTTCATGAATATAAAATACATGAGTTATAGTACACCATTAGTAATTCAAATATCAAAAGATGTGTGAATATAAAAAAATTTTGTTTCAAACAAAATTGTTTATACCCAAGTAGTTGCATGTCAAGTCAATGTAAATGATGACACAAAAACTAACAAGTATAAAATAATCCGATTATGTATTTAAAATAAAACCGTAGCTCTTGAAATTCGATTACGTACGTCTTGAAATTTCTGGTAGATGACTAACAATTTAGAATAGAGTAGGTAAAAATAATTATATTTATACTAGGTCTGGTTTATGTGTAATTTAGTAAAATGAAGAAGGACAAAATTAGATTTTTATCGTCAATGGCATGAGAGTAAATTTTGAAAATATAAGGATATTATGGATATTCAATATGCTAAATTAAGGGGTAAAAAAGTCAACTGATTTTCCCCCCACTTGAGAAAATTCATGGGAATCTAAAATCTTAAACCCCATGAAATTTTAAAATCCCATGAATTTGCGAAAGTGAAATCTCTTGATAATCTTATTTTTCCATCTCTTTTGTTTGACTTTTTACCAAACGTAATATTTTACTTTGACCATTAACTTGCCCTTATCACTCTCACTTTCCCTTATCAAAATCTTGATTCCCAAACATATAATAATGTAGTTCTTGTATCCAATTGGAACCTGCGGACCAACAAAAACTGAAACCTAATCAAAAGCAGTAGCCTAGTGGACAAAGCATAGTTCTTAAAGGAGACAAAATTTGGGCAACACAACGCCTAACATGACCTCTCTTAACAAACTAAACTGTTCTGGTCGAAATAGAAATTTGCCCCCACACTCCCACAGTACTGTTGATTAGCAACTTAAGCAGGCCCGGCCCAGAGGCAGGGCAGGCAGTGCGGTGGCCTAGGGCCCAAGATGGAAGGGGCCCA
>JAYMTA010003592.1:0-13966 GCA_036897625.1 Pelargonium cotyledonis | reverse complement strand
ATATATATATATATATATAACAAATATACACATACATAATGATACTAACAAGAATTGAACTATCACCACTAATGTTAAATTTTTAGCTTTTACCAATTGAATTGTTGTAGGAACTTGTTAATTAAATAATTATAATATTTATATAATTGCATCTAAAAATAATTACAATCAATTAAGACTTTTGCTACAGTTCTTTCCTAAACCCTACAAAATTTAGTATAGGAATTTAGACACAAACACTTGTTGATGTCATTGCTTTTCAAATAATTATTGCATGCTTGTACCGTTATTTCTTTTTGTCACTGGGCTCCCGAAAACCATCGTATCATCACATTGCTCTTGCACTAAAGTTTGTATTGTGAATTTGAGACTTATTGTGTTTTTATCTCTACATAATCTTTAAATAGTATGAATATTAAATTTTTAGTGAATTCAAATTTTATGTAGAATTATAGTATTTTAAAGATTTGATATTTTACTTCTTAATGTTTATGGGAATTTATTTTCCCCGCGGGTAAAACCCGTTGGGGATGGGGATAAAAATTACTCTCCATGCGGGATGGGGACGGGAATGGAGATTGTTTTTATATGCGGGCATGAGAACGGGATTTGCATTCCCCGTCTCATACCCGCCCCGTAACCATTCCTATTAGTAAAAAGATAGGGTAGTTAGTTGTCGACTTTTAAAACAAATGGTTGTCATGTGTTTTTGGGCATAAACACAGGGGAGATTATTGTAATTACCCCAATTTTTAAAGTACAAGATGGTTACATGTAAAACATGTTAAGTACAAGGTACGTAATTTAGTGAAAACTTATGAAAAGTAGTGGTATATATTGTAAGAATATATTGAATTTAATCAATTCGAGTTTGACTAAAGCCAAATAACCATTCTAGATTTTTGGTCTACAACGGATTCAAACGCCCCTAATTAGAGCAAGAAAAAAAAAAGAACTTCCACAAATTGTAAGAATATAATGTAAGGAAAATTTCACGTACCTATCCTGAAGTATGCACCTTTTGCACATACATATCTTAAAGTATGATTTGTTACTTTAGGCTACCCTAAAGTATGTCACAAAACTTTTCGTCCATTTTTTCCGTCCAAGTTAACAGAATATTCCAAAAAATTCAACATGTGCCCAGCACATGACCAATTTTTTTTTGAAATACCAAAATTGTCCTTCAATCAATTACCCTTTCTTCATCAAGAACATGTTCATCATGCATGTTCGCCGGAAAATTCATAGTTTCGCCGGAAAAGTTGAAGTTTCCGGCGATTTTTGTTTTGTTTGTACAATTTGTTTCAAAAGTGAAATTTCCAGACAATTTTTTTTATTTGAAAATTTAACAATACAAAAGTGGGTTTTGACTTGAAAATTTAACAATACAATACAAAATCTAAAAATTTCAGAAACCCCAAATCAAATCAAAACCCCATATCAAATCAAAACCCTAAGCAAATTTCAAAACCCCAAATCAAATCAAAACAATTTTAGAAACCCTAAGCAAGCAGAGCTCCAGATCCTCCATACCCATCAAAATAATACCTCAAACAAGCACAAATTCAAGAAAAAGTATCAAAACTTGACAGTGAAAACCATAAACTTGGAATCAAACCAGACCCTCCATACCTGAGGCCTTAAGCTTGAAGGTGAAGGCATGAACAGATCCTAGAAAACCCTAAAGCTTGAAAATTTCTCATTTTAGTGATGAAGTAAGATCTTGAGCTCTCACTCATGCCCTCTGCTTTTCTTTCAAAGCTGCATGAAAGAGAGAGAGAGAGTTGCAAGAGAGAGAAATTGAGCTCTCACTCATGCCCTCTGCTTTTCTTTTCCGACGAGGGTCAAGGCCGGAACCGCTTCATCGTGGCGTCGCCGGAGCTCGCCGTGAACTGGATTTCTCGTTGAGATCTGGAGCTTGTCTTGCTGGAGAAGACTCCCAGATCTGGAGCTTGAGCTCGATGAAGCCGGCGACAAGCGTGGGGACGAGGCCGGTGAGGCGGCTGCTGCCATGAACTCGGCGACGGGCCGGCGTTGGGTCCTTCTACGGTGAGCAGCGACAATGGTGAGCGAGAGACAAGAGAGATGGTGTTGTTGTTCATCAAAAAATTTTTTTTTTTAATTTAAGGGTCTGTTTGGTGATGTTTAGTTTTTAATCAGAAGGGTAGTTTGGTCATTTTACCACCTTGGACGGAGTTTTGGATGAGAATATGGACGGAAAGTTTTGTGACATACTTTAGGGTAGGTATGTGCAAAAGGTGCATACTTCAGGGTAAGTACGTGTAATTTTTCCTATAAAGTATTTAATTAATTTGAGTTTGACTCAAACCAAATAGTCCCTCCAAAATTTTGTTCTAGAACGATTTTGAACAAGTCAAATTATATATAGAGAATAAGGAATTTAAGTCAAAGATTTTATGGCTTAGGCTAACCCAAACCAATGAGGTGATGACACCTCATTAAATTTCACTCATACTCACCCAAGTGAATTTGTGGGAGCTGAGCGACCCGTCCAGATGCATAATTTTTAATAAAGTGTCATCACCTCATTCATAACTTAGGCTAAATCAAATAAATCTTGGCTTAGAATCCTCAAAATATATATATATAATTTACAATAGTTTGCACTACAATAATTTATATATTGAATATAAATTATATAATCAATTCATGTTTGACTTAAACCAAATAGACAATCTCAAATTTTGGTCTAGAATGGTTAAAAACGCCTCTAATTACAAATTAAAAAATGGGTTATATATTCTCAGATCCCTTGGACTGTTTTATTTTTCTAAGTTACTCCCTGCCCTCAGATTTTAGTCGTTTCAAACTCTAGATTGCAATATTTTATTATTTTCACCCAATTTACCCGTTATAGCCGGTTGTCATGTGTCACGTCACCACGCCACATCACAATTTTCCCTCGTCACCACGCCACGTCACAAGCCAACTTGTCAAACAACACAAGCCTTAAGGTTTGAATAAAAAAAATATTTAAAGAAAAACAGCAGCAAGGTTCATCGTCGTCGAAGATGGAGACCCCAGCGCCGGCGAGAACGACTCGACGAAGATGGAACGGAGCCTGACGAAAGCATATCGTCGGTGTTCGACGGAGCACGGAGCTCAACGAATCTTGTGCTCCAGATCTGAGAAGCCATCGGCGGCGGCGGAGATCAAGACGGTTCCAGATCTCTCTTTTCGTATGGCCTCATGCCGACGACGAGGGCTTTGACAGCCACCTCAAATCCCAACGGCGAACAACGAGGCAAAATCAATTTCAATTTCAATCAATAGTGGAGCAATCAAATTCAGAGACATTCGACAATAAATCCCTATTCAAATGGGTTGATGGAGAAACATCCTTTAACCTTTAAATCGTTGCACGAAACTCCATTCTCAATCACAATGGTTTTGCATTTAACAAACTTGGAATTAGGCTTCTGAACATATATTGATTCTCCATCTGCAAGAATATGTATCGATCAATGTATGGGGGAAAAACCCTAAAATCAGAAGATGATACAAACAAAAATCTCCTCCATCTCACAGAGCAATTCAATGACAAGAATCAAACCCTCAAATAAAATCCCCAATTGACTAATAAAATTTTCCAAGTTTTATTCTTCACATTAAGATGAAGAAATCAGAAAAGCCATGCCGAGGGAGAAGGTGTTCGACCCCTACCAATCTCTCCACTTACACTGGAGAGAACAGGTCGACAGAGATCCCAGTGTGACGGAGCTTGAAGCTTCGCAACATGCTCTCTCTCTCTCACCGACGACGACAACGATGGTGGTAGTGCCGAGCTTCGGTTGGACGACGACGGATTTGAGGAGGCTTGCTGGACATGGAAGATCGCTGGTCATGGAGAGTAGCGTTGGAGACCAGCCATCTTCTTTGTTTTTTTATTTATATTTATAAAAAATTGAACATTTGAGGGTATTTTGGCTGTTTTGTGATGTGGCATAGTGATGTGTCCATTTTTGTGATGTGGCGTGGTGACGTGGCATCTGCAGGTGACGTGGCACATGGCAACCGGCTACAACAGGTCAAATGGGTGAAAATATTAAAACATTGCAGTGTAGGGTTTGAAACGACTAATTAAATCCGATGGCAGGGGGTAACTTAGAAAAAAAAGACAGTCCAGGGTATCTTGAAATATATAACCCTTTTTTATAACTAATCGATACCTTTTATTTATCTTACCCGAATGTCCAAATAAAAGTACAAATAAAAGGGATAACCGAAGCCTCATCCTAAACAAGAGATGAGGTCAGCCACCCAAGCATTAAAATAGAAAACAATGCTAAATGAATTATCGATACAGGAAACTAATGAAAGTAAAAAAAAAAAACTCTGAATTCGCAGAGTAGTCTCCTCCACACTCGAGTACTGATGATGGAAGATCAACCCATTCTGACCGGGCCAAATATGTCACATAGTAATTGAACAAAGAGCATCCCATAATTTTCGACTAAGGCTACTTCCATTAAATGTGGAGGTCCACGATGAATAAAGAGAAACAATCCAGTGGGCAGCGTCTTCCGTATGCCCTACCAACCTAGTAGCCCATTCTAAATACGAGCAGTCCATTTATAATGAAGAATGAGATAGGAACAAGATTCCCGATCAGAATCACAAACACGACTAGTGCAAGCGAAATATTACATCTTTGGCGAAACAAACGGCCTCCATATGAATTTGTAACATGCAAATCAAAGACGTGGAGATAAAGAATATAGAATTTTATAAGCTTTCAAAGTGGTAAACTTTCCCGAATTTGGCCGCTTCCATATCAATTTATCTAGGATAGATGGTGACAGATTTACTCCGGCCACCACGCATCAGAGCATGGCAAGTGAATCAACCTCCCAACCACAAAGTTGTCGGTGAAAAAAGGATTTGGTTGTGGTTGAGAGTAAACTATCCATAATACAAGCCACAAATTTGTCTTTGTGTATAGCAAGGGAAAACAAGTGTGGAAATCTATCCTTTAACCGACCATCCATAACACATACGTCCACCCAAAACCGGCATGACAACCTAGTCCCGACCACCCATTTGATCAATGAACCCCGACAAGTTTCGCAACTCCAGCAGGCTACAAAGAACGGTTGATGGGTTATGTGCACAAAGGTCTTGCAATAACCAAGTTAAAGGATCCCATCCGTATTTTGCACACAAGATAGACTTCCAAAGAGAACTTGATTGTGTCGTAAATCGTCACCACTATTTGGATAATAGGCTGACATTTGCAGCATGTAATTGACGAATTCCAAGACCTTCATGAGAACATTTAGAAGTTACATACTACCAGGTAACCTTGCAAAAACCACGGTTTAAAGATGAACCCGACCATAAGAAGTGCCGTTCGATGGCTTCAAGGGTGTTTATAACCTTCTTTGGTGCTTTAATAAGTGACATATAAAATAGAGGCAAAGATGTGAATGCTGAATGAATCAGAGTAACCTAACCACCAAAAGAAATATATATGGTTTGCTAGGGTGCGAGTCTATTACGACACAATTTGACAATACATGCCCAAGAACTGGCCAAACCCGGGTTGCACCCCAACTTTCGACCAAGATACGAAATAGAGCAAGTTGCTACCTAACAACCGAACACTTCCGCAAGAATTGCATTCCTCTCATCAGCCAAAGAATTTCCAATCAATTGAGACTTGTGAAAATTAATTGTTAAGCCCGATGTCATCTCAAAACAATGCAACACACACTTCATGACATTTAAAAATAATACTATGTCATTAGCAAACTAGAGATATGAGATTTTGGAAGTCCATATTTGATTGCCAACAAAAATCTTTGAGATTTGGTTTGAAACAGAAGAAGGTGAAACGTCTCAACAACAATAATAAAAAGGAATGGCAAAAGAGGGCATCCTTGTTTGACCCCCTATGTGTTGCAAAAGTCTCAAGAGGGCGGCCCGTTAATGAGAACCAAAATTGAAGAGCGCAAACATTTTCGAATCCAAAAACAAAACTTTAAACCGAAACCCATGGAGTCTGAACAAGAATTGATGAAATCCCAAGTCAAGTCTATTGAAAGCCTGTTGAAATCAAGTTTTAAAACTACCGATGGAATTTGTTTTGATCGAGCTAAGTGAATGACTTCTCCAACAATTAAGACACTGTAGAGAATTTGGTGGTCTTTTATAAAAGCACTTTGGACGTCACTAATTAAGACCCCATTATATAGCCTGATACGATTGGCCAATAATTTAGCTATGATTTTGTATGAGGTCGTTACCATACTAATCGGGCGATAGTCATTGAAGCCCAGCGGATAGGCATCTTTGGAAATGAGGGCTAGAATAGTAGAATTTAAACATTTGTCGATCATGCCCGTATCAAAGAAACCCTATACAAAAGCTTGAACGTCTGTCTCAATAATGTCCCAGCAAGATTGGAAAAAAAGAAGGCTAAACTTGTTCGGTCTTAGTGCACACGAACCATCAAAGCTAAATAGTACTACCGACTTAATCTTATCCAAAGTCACCAGTCTCTCAATGTCGAACTGTGTTTCTACCGGTAGGGTCTTAAAACCAAGGTCATCCAAACTGATACAATCATTTGCCGCCGAAGAAGATAACCTGTCCATGAAGAAAGCTCGTACCAATTCCTTTACTCTATCAGGATCACCGACTTGAACCCCATCCTCCCGAATGCCTAAAATGTGATTTTGTTATTTGTGATATGATGCGAACTTGTGAAAATAGCTTGTGGTACGGTGACTTTATACGAACCATCTAACCCTTGATTTATGCTTCCAAAAAAAAGACAACTCCTGAGACATAATATGTAGGCCCGAGACTAATGAAGCCCGATGCAACAAATTCGAATGTGACAAAGATCCAGTCGCAGGAAACAGTTCCAACTCACCAGGGTTACAAGATATAATGACCTGATCAATTGGCCGTTCATTACTCGAAAGCCCGTGTTCGTTTGCCTTGTCAACCGAGTCAGTCACAACGAAATCAATATTCCTACGTTATGTTACTGAAGGGTTTCTCGGAAAGCTCGGGTTAGATGGCGAAGATAACTCAAAGAGAGTTGCAAACGAAAATAATGGAAAATTTTTACTCGGGCTTTCGGTGACAATAATGGAGAAAATAAAATTACCAAACTTAAAATTTACATGTTCTAAAATCGTGATAAACTCGCATGGATGAGGACCTATGCATGCTCCAAATCAGCACCATGCGTAATACTAGGATGAGCATAAATAAATTTCCCAAAATTTGTAGAAACACTCTATAAAGAGTTAACGTGTCTGACTTGCAATGGAAGGTCACGAAATGACAACCAACAAAAATTCCCCCTTAACATTTAAGGTGATTCCAATCGTGGAAATGACCGAACCATTTCAATAGCCAAGACCATGTTGAATCCTTCATGGCAGACATAATAATTTCATCCAGGAAAGAAAGTGCGAAAACCTTGCTCTCTATAGAGTGCACATAGATGTCAAAAACCTCTTCCGTTGCTAGGGTTTCAACATGAAAAGTCGTCGAAAATGGGGGCTCAAGAGACGATCAAGACACTCCAATAAAGCCTATCAAGAGTTTATCGAGTCACAAAACCGACGCACTGACGAGGTTTCCTCACTGGAGCCGTTGTGGAGGTCGTTGATATAACAAGAAAAGGGACCATTTTACTGAGATAATTAGGCTTGCTTGATCCCGAAGACTGCTTCAGGTGATGGACTGGGATCCACTCACAATGAGATTCAAACCGACCAGATCGAGGATGATTAGGAGAAGTCCCCTTCGCCCAATCAACATTAGACGGTACTTCAAAATCGATGTGCCATTGAAAATCCGCAAAACGCTAACAACATCCGAGCGGTCTGCGAAAGAAACAAACCTAAACAACTTTCCTAATCAATTAGGTTTCGCATGCACGAAACACTTTCATACAATAGCGTGACGGCGGATAATGTTCCTCAGCCACCGAATATTCATAGCCCATAAGGGAGATTACCAATGAAGAGTACATAAATATGAACGAACAAAGACTGTGTGGGACAAATGTTATCATCGATGGTACTAGATCTACGCCCTGGTGGTGAACGGTGGTGCTGGCCCTGCAGCGCTGACCTTGGAGGCATTGACCTTTGCTAGAGGTCATGTATTCTTTAATCTTAATATTGTAAATAAATCATAAACAATAATGAATATTTGTGTGCAAATTGTTTGAGTTGTTATGGAGATAATCGAGCTATTCGCTCTTAGAAATGAGTTACTTCTTGGAAAAATCATAGTTTAAACCAAATAAAAATTGATTTAGAGCTAGTCACTAATAATAGGGTGACAACACATTAAAATGATAGGATCCAACAAGTTGCTATGTTCCCACAAATTCATTGGGTTGTGTATGAGCTAAATTTTAATGAGGTGTCATGTTATGACTGGCTTGACTTAGACTAAATAAAAAATAACATGACTTAGATTCTTTATTTTCTATTAGACTGTCTTTATTATTTAAAGATCATAGTGGGTGTTTTTTTAGGACAAAAAGTTAATAATTTATTATCTCAAATCAGACGATAACAAAAATGTTATAAAATTGAGGGCTTAAAGAACAACCAACCTGTACAGATTTGACAAAGATACCAATGACTTAACTAATTTGTTGAGCGCTCAGTTCACAGACTATCCCAAAAAACAAAAACAAAATTGACACTACCAAATTCAGTCACAATAACTTAAAAAAACTCGAATAATCAAGCCAAAAACATTATAATCCTTCTCCCCAACACTCTAATCTCCTTGTCTCCAAATTGAGTCACAATTGACAACAATTGGATATGAAGTTTAGAACGACCATATGAAGGTCTCCACCGACCCCCTTTCCACCACTGTGTGTGCCATATGATTTTGCAACAAATTTGAAACCCGATCTGGGAACTCCGACTGAACCACCACTTTCAACTTTTCTGCAGCTGCCATTATCGCCACATACCTCTATAGCTGCCTCACGTACATACCAATTGATAAAACAATTACGAATCTACGCAATCGCTCTGCAAATCAATCTTAAGAACATATTAACTTGTAATATAGTAAAAGCTCTTTGTCTTAGCGAGACAGACCGTAGTTTGCTATCTGCCTATCTGCAAACTCAAGAGTCTGCCGCGACTTTGAGAATCTAGAGCAGTTGTACGAAAACCCTAACCGACTATCAGACTAAAGATGATATTTTTTAGTTCGATTTTAGACATTTTATTATTATTTAGAGATATTTGAGTTTAGAGGGTTATGAACGAATTTTAAAGTTCAAGAGCCTTGTCCTTATTCACTCGAGATAGAAACTAATGAGTTAGCTTTTTTTTGGCAAAAATTTCTCCAACTTGTCCGAACGTAGTTTCTTGTTTAAGTAGCTATCACTACCGTGGGATCACTAGTATTTTGCCGCGAACACTTCTTTTCACTCTCCCTAGGAATTTGATATTTTACTCTTTGAATCCTTTTAACCAAAAGGCAAAAAACAAACAAATAAGTAAAATTTATGTGATTATTCTATTTACAAGCATGATTATTTATATTAAAATAATGCATGACTCAATTTGATGTCCATTTTTTTTGCCTGTAACGCAAGTCACGGCGTTTAGTTGCCTCTTTACGGCATAAATTGAATATTAAAATAAGAATAAGGTAATTGTGATTTCAAATATTGAAAATTGTATAATAATGTTAAATATGGGACGTAAGCAGTGATGATAGTTAGGTTGGTAGGTGACGCAAGTTGGTCTTTGGTTTAAAATTTGCAGGACCATTCCATGCTTGAAATTGCATGTGTTTGTTTTGGTTTCTTTGCCTGCTGCCATGTTAGACTTAACCGCTGCCTGTCTGAGTCTCATGGGTCTAATTTTATTCGTTGGCATAGAACAACAATATGGACTATCATTCATGCCACATATTATATTATTTCAGCTGACTATCATCATATCAAGTTTTTTATTTTTTATTCTATAATCTCCGGAACTCTGATTACATGGCGAAATTAGAGATGGGTTTTAATGTACTAAACACTAAAAACACATGAAAATGTTGCGATAATGCACAAAAAATAAAAATAAAAATGAGAATGGTCAGTGAAGAGACAACATGTGACACATAGAGCCGAGTCATCGGCCACATCAACAAGCCTGATCGAGTCAGACATGTCCCTCCACGCAATCTTCTTCCATTCCGCTCGAAGAATAAACCCTCTTGTGGCCTTCTCCATCCCCATATGAATAAGTCTTCTAGGGATGACCTCACATCCGTCTCCTTCCACATGCGGATATGTCTGCACTACTAACTTTGATCAGCATTGCATCCGTGCCAAGAATCAACACTCACATCCACATCCAATTTACCAGCACCTTGTAGACATCCTCTCTTGCGGACATATCTTTTCCTCTGCCAGAATCTCATATCGGAAACCTTAATGAGGCTTTCACCGACACATCATCCACAAAACGAGCGAGTCATCTCAAACATGTTCCTTGGGAAGACTCATACATAAATTTCACCTCCTCACCTCAATAGTGAGGAATCAAGTCTCTGTTTTGGTCGATAAACCTGGGGAGAGCTTGATCCATAGAAGAATGATCATGCCCATAGTTCGGATATGCACATCCATTCTTCTAAACCTAAGTTTCGTAGGCATACCCCTCAACTTCGCTAAGCTCCAAAAGACTGTAGAAAAATGTGTCATGCATTCCCTATGCAAAATACCACAATCCCAAGTTTCATTGCAAAGATCACATATAAAATTTTGAGTCCCACCTTCCCATCCACATAAATAATGACAACGTACACATACCTCTTCGCAAATCACACACGCAAGCTTGCAAATGCTCACTTCATTTCCCCTCTCTTCTACGCAGATAAGCTACACATGTAGACACCCACCTTTGAGTCTCATCTGCACTTTATCACGTGTCTATGCGGAAATCTTCCATTCGTGAATTTGTGTGGATGTCATTACCTGCAAACGAAGCCTTCTACAGACGAGTCACTCTTAAGCTCATGGTTGAAACTTTTCTCTCATCCACACATGCTACCTCACATACAAACATTATATCCTCTCCCCAATCTAGAGAGACCACTTTACGAAGAATATAATCGTTGATCCCAAGTAGAAGGATCATACCTAAGGCTCATGTCTGCCCCAGGACGAACAACAGACCCTCGCTCTGTCTGCAAATCGCGGAGTGCTCTCTCAGGACGAATATAAGGGAAAAGATCAAGCACACCGACATGACCCGAACAATTCTCGACAAATCACGCTCACTACGTCGCAAGGTGAGTAAGAGACCTATGAATAAGGCCCTCAAGCTGAGGTAAGTTCACTAACTTTTTATTTACACACTCTAAAGAGCACAAGAATCCTTCCTATTGTTCTTCTTGTTCTTCAAGGTCTTTGAATATTTTTCAAATTATTAATTGACTATTCTTTGAATATATTTGAGTCTTCGTTACTTGTTACATGTATATGTGTCAAGATCATGATTCTCACGCCGAATGCAGTTCCCTCGTACACACATTCATGATTTTTATTCTTAATAATGTGTTAATATGCGCAACAAATGCATTAACCCTCGACCAGAAACACTGAACTCATACTAGAGTCAACAACATTAACACTTGAATAAGAAGAAAAACATACAATGAGACCTTAAAGACCAAATATTTGACCATGTCAGCCGAATAACCCACATATTATCATAAAATAAAAAGTGTTTACAGGTTACAAACCTCAAAACCCCAATAATCATAAAACAAAATCCCATAAACCCTTTAAATTAACCCCACAAACAATAAAACCCAAAAGATAAAAATAAATAAAATTTCAACTTTTATTACTTGAACGGAGGATGCGCAACGAATGTCGCAGAGGCTGACAGAGGCTCGGCCTAACGAAAAAAATGAGAGGAATTGATTTTGGATGGAGCTTGGACCAACGACGGGGTCTCAAAGATGGATGGGAAAATTTCAAAAGAGAAGTGGTGATGAAAGATTTATTATTATTTGAATTTTTTAGATGGAATTGAGTTGATGTGGCGTCACAATTTTTTCTCGACTAACCCTAATATCTGCGAATGCAGGAATTTTATGACGTCTGGCATGGATATCATCACAATTTTAGCTGTCACAAAAATGTTTAATTCTTACAATGTGTGGTATAACTATCATTTAAGCAATAAAACTATGTAAACATCTATTGACAAAAGAATCCAATCATGATTTATTGGTTGAGACTCTTAGCTAATAAATTCATGCCAGTGAGATGATGTCACCTCATCAATTAACATTCATATCCACCCGATGAATTTGTTGGCACAGAATGATTGTTTGAATCTATTTACTAACTTTGTGCCTTGAATGAAAGTCTCAACCAATAAATTTTTGTTAAGATTCCGGTCACTCAGAATATATTGTAGCAGCTTAGATTGTAAAAAAAAATGAAAAGAAACAAAGAGAAAGAGATAGAGAATGATTAGGAATGACTATGTGAGTCATATTTTAGTTTCAAACTAATGAGATAACAGACATATGAAAATTTTATACATACTGTTTTTTTTTTTTTTTGAAATCTCACGCAGTTATTTTAAGTAATTCATAAGAGTGAAACAATCACTAAATATAAAATCTTAAAATCTTAAATTATATTTATATACTATATTTTTTGAGCAAATTGAAACTTTATTCATTCATCAAGTCCTTTTGTAAAGGAACTAACTGAATCTGGGATAGAGTTCAGTTCATATACAACACCATCTGACATATAAAAAGAAATTCTAGCAAGTTCATTGGATATTTGATTGGCATAATGGTAAATATGAGAAAATGATGTGAAAGAGTAAAAATGTCGTCAAACAGTAAACCAACCCTACCATACTCTAATCTTCTTTCCTGTATAGTTGAGATTATAGATAAAGCATCTGAGTCCAATACCACCCTAGCTCCGCCGTCCTCTGCTCAAGGAAAATCGCAGCCCCTCCCTAACATCCCAACCCTCCGTTTCTCGAGATGGTAACACAACCGACCAAACACCACACCCAGCACCCACACAACTAATCCCATCATCCATCCTACCAACCCAACCTCCAACTGATCTTTGAAGCTAAAAATTAACACAATTTACCTTAGTTAGACCCTTGGGAGAAACCAATTACAATTTATCTTAGAATTGTTATTGAATATATAGTTGTAAGATTATATTAATGTCAGTCAATGTAACACCAATCAAACTAAATGGCTCAACACATTTGGATCCACCCTAATTCGAATATCGTCAAAGTATTGATACCGCTATTTTAAATTATAAAAAAAGTGACATAAAATTTTATTTTCATGCAAACAATATGGAATGTGTGTTTCCAAAAAAATATAGAATATAAATAATAAATGAAATGTCACCAAGTACCTGTCCTGTGGACCATTCCCAAGTGTGGGTGTAGCCTCCCAATTATGTCTCAATCCAAGTAAGGTTTGGTGAAGAAAGGTCCCCTTGGAATCAACACCCTAAAGCTATAAAGGCTCTTTGTTTTTACCAAAAAAAAAATACTATTAATTTTGTAGCTGAAAACGACCCCCCTAAACCACACTAATGGTTTCGCTCCAATTTGGTTTGATTTTGTCAATCTTTTAATTTAATGTTTATTTACTCTTCTTTATTTATTTCTGTCAAGCTTTTCTTTATTTACTTTTGCTAACCGTTGTTTTTTTATTTGCACCCCAATTTTCGAAATTGATTGTTTCATATTTCAATTTCAAAGGGCTGCTTTTGTGTTTAGGTATACAATTAATTCTATTGACTAGTATTTTTACCCGGCATTGCCGGGGCTTGTATTTGTTCTAATTATTCATTAATTTTATAATATCATTTATCATAATTATGATATTAATAGAATTTAAATAGTTTTGTACAACCAAATGTATAAAAAGATGACGA
>JAYMTA010003591.1:0-13967 GCA_036897625.1 Pelargonium cotyledonis | reverse complement strand
AATCCCAATTCAAGTGTTTCTCTCCCAATAGAGTGTAGTATATTTGAGAGTGTTTCTCCTAGTTTCAAGAGAGATGTGTCTAATTGTTCTCTCCTTGTATAATTAGAGAGAGTGTTGTATCTCCAAATTTATACTGAAATTCTTCAGTCTTGCCCGTGGTTTTTACCCTTATTATTTTAGGGGTTTTCCACGTAAATTCGGTGTCCAATTTCGCTTTTATTTTATATCCTATCTCAAAATATTTGTTCATCGGGTCGTTTCGATCCTAACATAAACTGCAGTCTCAGTGGCATCTAAAACCATATGCCAATGATAGCGCATGGAGAAATGAATGCCAAAGGGAACCATGGTAAAAAGAATCATGTTACCAATTTCTCAATACTTAACAGTATAAAGATAGCATACACGCTTTCCTTTTGCAATAGTTAATCCATCCAAAAAGCAGCTACATAAAGCAAAATTTATGGATAACCATTCAAAAAGTTGCATCAGGAAATTGCAACTACAATTCGTCACAACTCCTATTTCTACTATTTACCACTATACCAAGACTTTACCTTCCCCCAAACACTTCTTTGAGATACCAACTTCCACACTTCTTCAACCACACGACAAAAGAGTGGCGATACTCAGTCACAGCAAACAGAGAAAACCTCAATCACAAATTTCACCACTCAAAAACCAAAGGCAAGAAGTCTTCAATCAGGCCAAAGTTACAGAAGTGACAACATCACTAAGTTATGAGAACTATAAACATCACTATTTGATTTTCAATGGGATTGCATAGCTTTAAACTGACGATCTAAACCTCACTCCTTACCATTGGCTGAAAGGCTATCATTATATCTATATCATAGTTCCCACTTCCCAGCAATAGATATATCAATAAATAATTGAAAAACTATGATCTTTGGACCTTAAAGTTCCTAATTTGCACTTAAGCTCCTCTCATTGTCCATGTCACGAGGCAAGCAAATGTCTCAATGAGACAAAGACCCTAATACAATAATCACACAAACGTGCACCCATTTTACCAAAATGCCTCATACAGTGAGCTCCAAAGTCTGCATAAAAAACAAAAATAATCACAGCAACCACAAACGTTTCAACACAGACCCTAAAGAACCCTAAAACTCAACACCCATAAACACCAAAAACCACAGCAGCGAACACGTCCAAATCAAAACCTTAACAACAACAACAACAAAGCAACAGATCTCAAAAAGAGCACACTAATAATTGTTCATAAAATCACCACAAACCAACATATTCAAAACAATGCTTCGAAACCAGAGCACCAAAACATCAAATCAGTGACACAGTGCACGTTAGAAATAAAAAATGGGAGCGAAATCAACAATTGGAATGAGAAATTGGAGACGAAAAGCAAAGATCTAGAGTTAGGGTTTTGACCAGAAGTACCTTGATATGCTCGGATCTGATCTGGAGAGGGCGGTGACGATCCCGCGGCCGGAGAGAGTGATGAGACACGGCAACAGCTAGTGAGAGAAAGGTAGATGCTTGCTCTTTGTAGAGACTAGAGGAGAGAGACTATGAATTGAAACTTTCTATTTTTAATAATTTAAAAAAGAAATTGAATTTTTATTTGCTCCACTCCAATTTTTTGCTTGTTTCACTCAGTTTCTTGATTGTGGAAATAGCAAAAATGGGCCTGGAAATGGCAACTTCACCTAAAAGGTAGTTTGGTTTTAGGTAAAATTACACCTAACTACTCTGAAGTATGCACTTGTTGCACAGATCTACTCTAAAGTATGGTTTGTTATTTTTGGCTATCCTATAGTATGTCACAAAATTTTCCGTTCATTTTTTCCGTCAAAGTTAACGAAATATTCCAAAAGATCAACCATGTGCCCAGCACATGACCAATATGTTTTTGAAATACTAAAATTGTCCTTCACTATATACCCTTCTTCATCAAGAACATGTTCATCAAGTTAAGGGTTTGTTTGGTGCCCTTTATTTTTAAAGTTAAGGATCTGTTTAGTGCCCTTTATTTTTTAATAAGAAGGGTATTTTGGTCATTTTACCACTTTGGTAGGAGTTTTGGATGAAAAAATAGATCGAAAGTTTTGTGACATACTTTAGGATAGCCAAAAATAACAAACTATACTTTAGAATAGATTTGTGCAAAATGTGCATATTTCAAGATAGGTATGTGTAATTTTTTCTACGTTTTATTTTAGCAGCTGATGATGATGACCTGGATTCAAGCATATGCCACATCATGTAGGTTGCATAAACAAATATTTTCTTCTTCTTCTTTATTTAATAATAAATCAATTTTTGGTGTGATGGAAATAAATAAAAAACTCTTTTAGCGGCTGAGAATTAAGATGTTTTTGTTTACTTTAAAAATTAGATTAGAATAATTATAAGCGTCAACGGATAGAAGTTATTTCAATTCAATCTGAAGTTTCAATTAAGATTTTATGATAATTTAATTGTGTTAAAATTTGAAATACTTCTCATGTAAAACAAAAAGAGTGTAGAGTACGTTCTAAACTAATTGTTCTATGTTTTAAAGTGGCGACAATTATAAAAGGTAAGAAAAGTAACCAAACAAATATTTTAGACATTAAATAAAACTAACACGAAATGTAACCCCATGAATTATTAATTCAGATTCATTTTGCACATGCTCAAATTCATTTTTTTTATCACCTTGATTGAGTTTTAGTTAGGATAAAACTTAGCAAAAAGAGGGTATTTTGTATTTTTTTTATAACAAAAATTATGAGGGTAATTACATAATTGAACAAACATTAGGTAATGAAGTATAAATAATAAAACGTGTAAGCATAAGAATAATAATCTACACTTGGCCTAAATAATATTCTGGAACATTTTTTTATTGCGGAGAAAATCAAGCAATAGCAATTTATCAAATATCCTCTTCAAAGAGCCACCAACACATTTGATATGAATATTTGTAATGTCAAAGATACAATATAAAATAAAAACTTTTCAGGTGGTTGCAAGTACAATTGGCGTTTGATCTGCGTTTGATACAAAATATTTAGCAGCAACAAGTAAAACAACACTCACAAAACCAACTTTAACTGGAGACAATATTGGCCCCAGGAAATTTTTCTTGCACCCACTGTCTTGTTTGTCACTTGATCTGACATTGCCAGAAGATGTCGAAGACGGGTTTTTGATAAACGATGAATAAGAATTGACCTCTTCTCTAGTTAATGCCGGTTTTAGCGATTCCCTTACTGTCTGGAAATGGCGGTCAGAAACAACGCTGGCAGAAATGTCTTCCCTCAGAGCTACAAATCCGGCTTCCCTACAGAGGCCCTCCAGTTCAGCACCTGTGAACAGCTCAGTTTCTTTGGCTATTCTCCTCAGATTAACGTCACTTCCTATCTTCATTTTACGCGTGTGCACTGCGAGTATCTCATAGCGAGCTTCTAAATCAGGAGGCGGTACATAAAGCACCTGCGAATAGAAGTTAACCAGAGTGTTAACAAGAACCCAACACACGTTCTTGCCATGTTCATATTGGGCTGTAAAACATGCAAACACGGTTATTATTCTTATTTTTGTACATTACTTGACTTGGCTAAAATTTGAACATGTTATGCTTAAAATATGTTTGATAGGTCAAATTTGTGATATTTAATCGTGTAGGGCACTATCCCAAACGTGTCACGTTGTGTTTTGCTAAACGTGTTGGGTCGTGTTGTGCCAGCACAACCCATCTACTTTAACGTGTTAGACGTGACATGTTGTGTTACATGTTTGTAAACAAGTCGTGTTCATGTTCAACATTTGAGCATAAATATTAAATATGTTGTATTCATGTTGGCCTATATAACAGATAATCAACCTTTAACGCAACACAAAAACGGCATGCATGAATAGCCACCTAGATATAGAAATCCATACTACGGTTATAGAGGATATATAACAAGAAATTTACCAGATCAAAACGTCCAGGACGCATAAGAGCAGCATCGATTGCATGTGGGCGATTTGTAGCAGCCAGAACTAGGATACCCTAAAGAAGCAACCATAGATTGATATAATATTAGGAAAATAAGATACTAGCCGCAATACCCTTGCAAACAGATTTAAGATAACCGAAAAGTAAGTGACTTTGGGATTTAATCCTCACTTTAGCCTGTTCTAGACCATCCATTTCCGTCAGCAAAGTAGAAAGAAGCCTCTCCCCTACTGAAACGTTGCTGCTTGAACTCCCACCCCTATCATTGAGGAAAACAAAAAGCATTCATAACTTTTGTGCGTGTAGTCACATATAAAGAGTCAACCATTTCCAAGTATTTGACACAGTTCAATGATGAATCATAATAACATATTTCATCTTTTTATTGGATACTAACCACATAGTACCGAGTGATTAATTTGTAGATAGACATGTACTCCATGCAAAGTTCTTTGTTTTAAAATTCCAAAGTTCTGAAACTACTAATATTGGCATTATTTTAATGCAATTTATAAAGTTTTTTCATCAACTACTTACATTCTAGTTACAAAATCATGCCTACACAACATCAAACAACCAATTTTCCTTACAAATAAAGTAGATGTCAAATAGCATAGGGTAAGTCAAATGTCAGTTACTACATAGTCCATCATAAGTAAAATAGCTGGAAAAAAGTTAATTTCAGCGAACCTAGTTATGTTTGACTTTGTTAACCTAATTAGGCATTAACCCTCTAACATGCCTTGCTGATTCATTGAAGGGCAAAATCACCAAACCCCTTTGAAGATCCTGGGAAGCCATGCATGAGCAAAAAGGTTTACCTGTGTTGTGTAGTATCTTCTATTAATCAATGGAACCTCAGAAGTCACATAAAAATGATAGTTTCCATTTTAACTCCTCAGATATTTAACACAGACCCATGAAATGAAATTTCTACATTACGTAAATACGAAATGAAATCATCTTTAACAAATAATATAGGACAAGGAATAAATTTCCTAGCATCTCTGCACTGACAAAAGTAATACTGAGATAAATGAAAACAAGGATACAAGCAGAATATTAAGCAGACAGATGGGCAATACAAGAATTAACAAATTCATATGAAACCTTGCATACAAACACTACAAGTCCGTGTCTTAAATTCATTCCTTGCTCAAAATGTTTTCGAAAAACATAGTAGAGGCAGAAATGTGGAGTCCATAAATTCAAAAACCCTTTTTATGTTATATGTTCAGACTAGATGTTTAAGAAACTAGGTTGTCCAAAGATAAGTCAGGGTTAGCCATATTCAGCACAACTGAACAGTTTCAAAGAATCATAACAACTAAATTCGACATACTAACCGTTTGGCACCGACGACATCAGCCTCGTCAAAGAATATTATACTTGGCGCTGCAAGCCGAGCTCTTCGAAATGTATTACGCAGCAGAGCCTCACCCTCTCCAACGTACATTGAATATAACTCTGCACCACTGAAACATATTTTATGAATTTTCAAGCCATGAACATCTACAAACTTTTTTCTCAAGTGGGGTGATGCAGGGAAACTCCAATCTATATGTAATGTCAGGGTAGGGGAAAATGCATGCAACCCTAACTATAAGCACCGAGTGGATCCATAATAAGGAAGTATATATAACATCAATCAGGAAGCTTTTATGGCAGCACTAATATCAATGCAAAAAAAATACTCAAATTTGAACCTCAGTGAGAAAAAGGAAGCTTGGGCTGCATGAGCTGCAGCTTTCGCAAGGGTGGTTTTTGAGCATCCAGGAGGTCCATGTAATAGAACTCCACGTACAGGTGATACTCCTAACCTCGAAAAGGCGGCTGAATGTTTAATAGGCCACTCAATAGCTTTTTGGAGCTTTTTCTGTCCATGAAAAGAATAATAAATTTAACATTCAGCAAGAACTGTTTATCATAAAAGAAGATGTTAAGAATCAGACCTTTAAATCTTTTAAACCCCCGATGTCTTCCCAAGTCACCTTGGGTATTTCCACTGTAACACCCCTTATTATGCTTGGGCCAACCACAGATCTCGCATACTTGAAGTCCTCTGTTGTCAAGCTTAGCAAACCGCCATCTTCATCTGCATCTGACAACCTTCTAACTGCGGACAATGTAGCCTCACGACATAAAGCTTCTAAATCAGCCCCAACATAACCATTGCAAGACGCAGCAATGGCTTGTATATCAACACTTGGATCCAGAGGAACCTTCTTTGTGTAGAGCTGAAAATAATACAAATACGAAATACCATAATAACAGTATGTTAGTATCACCTCTCTTGATCAATCTCATATATGATATGAAACATATTTAGAATTTTATTGGACAGATTCTTGGGTGGCTTCTGGGTGTGCTGATCAATTCAATAAAGAGGCCCACCTAATAAACTTCAAATGATTCGAACTCACCTTGAGAATTTGAAAGCGCTCCTCTTCAGTAGGTGTAGTAACTTCAATCTCAGCATCAAAACGTCCTGACCTTCTTAGAGCAGGGTCAATTGCATCCACCCTTTGAACATATACTCAGATTTCAGAGTATATTCAGAAAGACACTATGGGATTCTAATGTAATATTTAAAAGACCCAAGAAATTATCTCAAGGAAAAGGAATGAAATACACATTAGTTATCAATTCCTTTATTAGTATATTTCTAGCTAAGCAAATGTTGCTCGGGATTCAACCCCATATCTCAAACCCCACATTTAGGGGCGAACACCAAAGGAATCGGGGCCATTGGTTCAGTCATCAATAAGACCATAATTATAAATAGCATAACCATGGATTTTGTAGCAAGCTGCAAGCTAGGTGTTTTGGATTGATGGACAGTAAGTAAATATCATAAAGTTCAGAAAGATTTCACGCTAACAGCTCACAATCATCACAATACATAAGAAAGCACAGAGAATGCTCACAAAACAATTCACAAAGTTCAACAACATTCCAGGTGTAACAAAACCACATGAAAACCACTGACATCCTAACACCGAACTGACTACTTTCATCAGATATAATGGGACCTCAAACTCGGAAGTGCTTATGTGCAGGAAGATAACCTGTTAGTTGACGCAACCACAATAACTTGTGATATAGATGTTGACGGGGACTTATTTGAGTCCATCAGTGTAAAAAGTTGTGAGGCGATACGGACGTCTTGCTCTTTTCTGCATTTAAAGCAAAGTGACTGATCACATTATGAGTTTGTTAACAAACTATACAGCACTCCAGGAGTCGAAAATCCAAGAGAGTATGATTGATATTATCTTAAACATCATTTGCGATGCCATACCTAGAATCACGACGAGGACAGAGTGCATCTATTTCATCTATAAAGATAACAGATGGCTTGCCTGTCGTTGCATGGGATGATGCCTCAGAAAAAGCCTCCCGCAAAATCTTTTCACTTTCTCCGGCATGTGATCTATGAACAGAATGCGGACTATAGGATACACCCCCAGAAACAAAACAAATGTAATACAGAAATTAGAAGGAAACAAAAAAAAAATCCAAATATTAAAATACAACCTCAAAACAACTGCAATTTAACAAAAACTATGAATGTAAAAAACTACTGTCCCATCAGCGCGATCAATACCTGATAACAGTCAAATGTGCTCCACATTCTTGAACAACAGCTCGCACCAAGCTTGTCTAGTATTGTGAAATGAAAGAGGAAAATAAGAAGAAAGCAAAGCAAGTAAGAAAGTAAGTCATTAAAATGAATATCCAGCAATGACCTAATAGTTCGCTTGGATTTGAAATTCTGAATTGAGTCAAATCCAATGTTTGGACGCACAAAGAATTTGAATTTGGATTTGACACAAAACCAATAGGATTCAAAACAAGTTTGAAACTTGGGATTGCAAATGACAACTCTTGTCATTTGAAATTATATTGTTTCCCAAACATTATATTTGAATTTGAACACAACATTTCAAATCTCAAATACAAAATTGTGAATTTCAAATCAAATCCAAGAATACAAACGCTAACTCATGAGTTGATTACATTCACAACACAATAAAGTAGATAAAACATTATTTAGATGGATTAAGATTTAAGAATAACGAAATAGTTGACATATTTTTCTACCTTCCAACAGACAATAACACAAACAGAACCTAAAAATTTCAATCACACATACTCTTCAGTCTTCACTATCTCTTCCAAATGCTCAGTTCATTACTATTCAAAACAATAGTTAAAAGCATATAAATTTTGAATTATCTTCAAACTAAACACGCCATAATGAATTCAATTTCTTCACCAAAAACTAAGTACAAGAGTTCACAAAAGAGCAATACCTTCCCGGTTCCGGGCGGGCCGTAGAGAAGCAAGCCGCGAGGCCACTGGAAGCAAGATCAGGAAGCGATTACAATCCATGAATTGAAGCTAAGAGACGCGACAAAATGATCGAAACAGAGAAAAGAGTGTAGTGTAGTGTGTACGTACCTTGAGGCCGAGCTTTCGAGCTTCAGAGGAGTAGAGGAGAGGGAAGGTGATGAGCTCTCTGAGAGCTTCAAGAACTTGAGCGTTGCCTGCAATGGCGTCCTCTGCTCTCCATGGCTCCATGTTGTTGCTGCTACTGCTTTCTTCCATCTCGCTCCTTCGGCCGGAGCACTCGTCTATGGGGTTTTCAAGGTTTTAGGGAAATTTTCTTCCGCTTGAATGCTTTATTCATGATAGTTTTAGTTTAAATATATTAATTGAAGGTTGTAGAGGCAACTGCTTCCGTAGCATAGTGGTAGTGCGTTCGCTTCGTAAGCGAAAGGTCGCGAGTTCGATCCTCGCCGGGAGCTATTTAAACTTTTGCCCCTAAAATTATGCATTTAAAGGTTTTTACCTCTACTTTTATGAGTATTTGAAATTCCACCCTACTGTTATCTACTTTCACACTTCAAGCTCCATTTATATCAACTTTTAGGTTTTCTACCAATTATGAATTTTCTTCACTATTCTTGAAAACTAAAAATATACTCCTTCAGTACTATTCTCCTTTTGAGACGGATGAAGCATTAAACAGTAACGGCAATTAATATTTTCCACCTTAAACTATTTCGTTTTAGAATTTCTACTCTTTTATCAACTTTATGTTTCTTCTATTGCCCATGTAATTAGAAATAGTTAACACACGTCAGTATTGTTATCGAATTCAAATTCAAGGTCTGACTTAATTTTGTAAGAATTTTCCCTCCAAAACTATTTCAATTTAGGATTCCTACTCCTTAATTAATTTCAATCATCTTATTACATTAAATTTGATTATCATAAAATAATTATCCAATTTTCTTTTAAATAAATAAATTGTGAATGAATTTTTTGAATAAAATTGAATATCTTTAATAATCACTCAAATCAGCACATAATAGATTTGTGATAATAATAGAAAAATTATCTCTCACCCGTAAATAGAATTTTAATATAATTAATTTTGTGATTGCTACTTTAAAATAGAAAAGTGATTGTAAAAAACTACTAATATTATGATTTGTAAATTGAAACAAACTTTTGGTGTAAAATTAATTACGATTAACCTCTAATTTAGTTGACCGACTCCTTGAATATTTTAGTAAATTATAGAAACATCAAAAATAGAAAGTTAAAACCAATTACCTACGTGTAAAATTCTTATTGGCCATTTAAAGATACCGAATTCCACGTAGACCAATCACATCTAACAAAAATACTGCGGTATGTCGGGAACAGCTGGATTTAATTATTGTTTAAGAATAAATAAATAATTAGAAAGTACTGTACAACGCACCCCAGGATGCTTCAACGGACTCTCACGAATCAGGACCGTCCATTGCTGTCGTCCACTCGCACGTGATGATAAGCTGATGGGACCCACTATTCTTGAGGCACGTGCGTTCCCTCCAGTAAAAACACCTATAAATAATCTTTAGCTATTTGTTTTTAATTTTTAATATTTAGATCTCCTCTTCGTCCCTGTTGGCTCAGTCTCGTTCTCGGCGACACACTCTGTTCTCCGAGCTCTGTTTTGTCCTCTCTCCTTCCATTACCAATCACCGGTTCTGTGCTGTTTTCTGCTGTTGCTGTAGGAGGTATTGTGTTTTTTTTCCCAATGTTGTCGAGCTTAACGAGATACATACACACATTACACAATCTGATATTGATTTGATTTGGTGGGGTTGTGTTGTGTTGATTGATTCGGTTTTGTTTGAATTATTAAATGTGTTTTGATTCGATTTGTTGGTGTAATTTGATTGTTTGTTAAGGATTTTATTGTTGATTTTGAGGTTGTTCAAAATTTGAATTTTTTAATGATTGGTGTTGCTATGCAGATCTAGGGTTTGTAGCTTTTGCAATTATTCTCCTTGTGCTAATTTTGATGTAGTAATATTTATTTAGTTTTTTGTGCTTCATTGATGTCGGTAAAGATGAATCATGGCATGAATTTTGATGCTTTGTTCTGATTTAATTTTGGGTAGAGTGTTGAGTTTTGTTTTCATATAAAACAAAGAAAGGTATTAATGATTGAGAGTTTGTCAAACTAATGATAGCATGCAACTTATTGATTATTACTCGATGAATTTGTGAGTGCCAAGTGCGCCATTGGATCCTGAGTTTATAAATGATGGTTGAGTCTTTCCCAAAGAGTTAGTGGCCGAGACTTCTTGCTATCATATTTCAATTGTTTAAATAGTTTGTTATTGAATATCTTAGATACTCGGCCAATATGTAATTTTATAATGTTGATTGAGCTCACATGCTCTCTCTTTTTGTTGCTATGTGATCAATGCCCGTTGAAACCTTATTAATCATTTGTGCTCAGTAACCTAATACATAATTTATATATTTGCAATCCATCCAAGATCAGTTACTACTTTTACTACCTATAATTGTATTGTCTTGTCCTTCCTTTTGAAATCTGACAAGTGATTGGTGATTTACTGATTTATGCAGAGATGGCAGCAGAACCTGAAAGTGCTGCACCCCTCCCAGACCCAGAGATAGTGGGAAATGCTTTTATTGCACAATACTATACTATATTACTTCAAACACCCGATCAAGTTCATAAATTTTACCAGGATTCAAGCTCTTTAAGTCGGCCGGGACCAAATGGTGTCATGACAACAGTGACAACAATGCAAGTATGATGACAGTATTACCTCTGTTGTACAATTGTTCTAGTAACTTCTAAATTATTGGCCCTGGTAGAATAGTCTTTAAAAAACATATATCTTTATGCTGTAGTCTTTGAAGCTTATATTTGTTGTGGTTCCATTGCATTACAGAGTATTATTTATTTATTTATTATTGTTTATGTTTGCTGGTATTAGTTTTGTTGTTGATACTTTTTGTTTCATTTTGGATAGGGCATCAATGACCAGATTCTTTCTTTCGATTACAATAACTATCAAGTAGAGATATTGACAGCTGATTCTCAAATCTCTTGCCAAAATGGAGTTATTGTGTTTGTTACAGGTTTCTTAATCGGAAAAGATCAGAGTAAACGGAAGTTTACGCAGTCATTTTTTCTAGCTCTTCAGAATGTTGGATATTTTGTTTTGAATGATATTTTTAGATATGTGGATGATGACGGGACCACTGTTATTGCAACTTATGACCATGAGCCAAAAATTGTTGTTAACAATGATCTTAATGAAGAAGTTCAAGCAGCATCTCTGGTTCCGGAAGCTGGTAGGTTCTTTTAATTTGCTCTTTGTGATTTGTGGTTCTATATTAATTATAAGAGTTCAAGAATATTAGTGTCATTGTTGATTGCAGAAACTAGTCAAGTTATTGATTATTCTGTTGGGAATCATACTTCTGAACTGTTGGAGGAGAACATTAATAATAGTAGTGACATATCAAATCATCGTTTGGAGAATGGTGAGATCTCATCTGCTGAAAAAGGAGTTGAGGTTACTGATCCTTGGCGCAATTCAACTCAAAAGGATGTTCACCCAATTGCTGAAAAAACTTCTCCTGTTGTCAAACAGGATGCAGAAAAAAAGTCATATGCATCACTCGTAAGATTTTGTTTATGCATAAGCAAATAATGTTCTTGCCATTTTGATTTACTGCAATGACAAAACTAATGATCTTCTATTTTCTTTCAGGTGAATGCGCTGAAGGAGAATCCTGCTCCTTTTCAAGTGAAGGTTTCTCCAAAACCATCAGCAAAATTGCGCCCAGCTCCTCCGCCTGAAGTTCCAGCTCCTAGCAGCAACAGCTCTCTTGAAAGGAACATTGATCGTTCAGGTTGCTTCTTATTTACATGTTTGCACTATTCTAAAATGTTTTTGTGAGAATTTGATTGTTTATAATAATATGATCTTTTTATTATAGTTACAGCAAAGGGTTATTCCATATTTATTCGAAATCTTCCTTGTGATGCGACTGCTGAACAACTTGAAGCAGTTTTCAAGAAATTTGGGTCAATTAAACGTGATGGTATCCAAGTTAGAGGTTTCAAGGTTTGTTTCATTGCTCAGTTTTACTTTAGAAATGATATTTGTCCTGTTACTAACATGTGTATGTTAAACTTATTTCTTCAGGATCAGCAATCTTGTTTTGGCTTTGTTGAGTTTGATTCCTTAAGCTCTGTGGAAAGCGCAATTCAGGTATCGTCTTGTCGTTATCTTTTGTTTTCCATACGCCATATCTTTTGTTTTTAATAAATGGGTTTGGGCTTATCTTGTCAAGCTATACATCAAAATCCTGTTTAAAATGCTGTTAGTTGCTGATGGTCAATTCTTCTTGAACAAAGAAATAAATAACAATGGCTCTTGAGCATCTAATATTATGCCATTTACTGTTTCAGGCATCTCCTATCACAATTGGTAATCGCAATGCAACCGTTGAAATGAAGACACGAGACAAGTGAATATACAATTATTGCTACTTCTTTCCAAATTAGCATTACAGCGATATTATATATACGTTTAGCTAATGTGTCAACTAAATTTATGTTTCTTACAACCTATAGAGTTATGATTCTCCAACATTCTTCAAACAAGTTACTTTTTTTTTTTGTTTCAAAATCATTGTCATGTTCCTCTTGCATATTTGTCCTCAAATGAGTGTCTTGTTTCCTTTTTTAGTAAGTTAGTTGTGCATGAATTATCAATATTGTCCCTATAGTAAGTATCTTTCAACTTTGCTACAACACATCTGCATAGAGAAAAGCTAAGTTTTTGTTGAACCTTTATCCTGCAGATAACAACGATGGTGGGAGGTTTCGTGGTGGTTTCCGGAATGATAGTTACAGGCCTCGTGGAAACTTTGGAGGTCGGGGCTATGGCAGAAATGACTTTGAAAAGCGAGGAGAGTTCTACGGTAAGGAGAATGAAAAGCGAGGCGAGTTCTCTGGTCGAGCTCGTGGCAGCTATGGGCGCAATGGCGGTGGAAACAATGGACGCAACAACAGCAATAGCAATGTTAATGCTTATCCCAGAGTAAAGGTGTGTATCAGAATGGAACTGCCCCTCAGACTGTGGAAGCTTGAAGAATAAAATTTGCCATCCACTGAAATCCCCAAATTTTGTTCACTACCTAGTATTGGTTGAGGAATTGAGAATTTGATTCATTTTTTTAAGTGTTTTTAGGGCAAGCAATTTAGAGTTTGGACCCATTTCTTGGAGAGTAGAGCTAGTTTTGAACTATTAATGGTTATTGTAGAGAGTTTTGACATTCTTTGGCATCTTATATATGTAGCTGTGGATGTTTTTATTTTTGTTCAGTAATAACTTTTGTTCTCTGAAAATGGAATCAGAATCAAAGTTAATTAAGTAGTAGTAGTAGACCTGTTAAATAGGTTTCTGGCCCGTGGGCCAGATCAGTTCAGCCCGCAAAATTAACTGTCGGATCAACATTTTTATTGGTCCGCATTTTTATTGGCCCAAACCTTTTAACCCGTGAGTTATACGGTTGGCCCGTGGGTGCCCGCGGTTGGCCTGTGGGCTAATGACATAATAATAAAAAACTAATTAACTCACTCTACATTAATTCTCTCCCT
>JAYMTA010003590.1:0-13970 GCA_036897625.1 Pelargonium cotyledonis | reverse complement strand
ACTATGTTCTCCGCCCCGCGGCAACTGCCGATCGGTGGCGAGTTCCAAATCTGGAGGCGACCATGCTCGCCAGCGGCCATGGCGTTGTCGTTCCTTGCGAGTCCAGATCTGCAACCGACGGCGATGGATGAGCTAAGTCCAAACGGCAGCAACGACAACTCGTCCACGAGCCTCTCGCAGCGGCTTTCCCCGCGCCCCCCCCAAAGCCGCTAATGCCTTGCCACATTGTTCAATTTTCCGTTACACATCAGCATCCCCACTAGAAGACCAACTCAACACCACCATCTTTCTACAGCCCGGAACCCCAATCCAGCAATTTTTGAAACGAAAATGACGTTGACGACATCTCCTTATCACCCCCTCCCACTCCACCAAAAGCGGCGAATGATCCGAAGTAAGCCAAGGCAAATTCGACACTAAAAAATCAATAAACATCAACACCCATCCTTCTGATGCGAAAGCACGGTCCAACCTTTCCTGCACACTACCATCATCAACAACACACCTCCTCCAAGTAAATTGATAACCCTGAGCACCCAAATCCACTAATCCACAATCCGTTATCACGCTCGAAAAACCATCCAGCAGCCACTGAGGTTGTGGGACGCCCTCACGCTTCTCATAACTAAATAACATGCCATTAAAATCGCCAACACAAAGCCACAGAAGCGATGACCTACCAGCCAAACCCCTCAAAGCCGTCCATGATTCCCTCCTCATTACCCGACTCGGTTCCCTATAAAAGCCCGTGCCACTCACCCACATCCCTCCAACGGACCCTTAAGTCAATAAAATTGCGCGAGAAACCAATCAAAGACACTTCATCCGCCTCTTTCCATGACATCGCCAGACCACCACTTTACCCCACCGCATATACTACAAACATTCCCGCCATTCCCAAACGAACTCTTACCCCCTCCAATTTCGACCTTTCACAACGAGTTTCCATCAAAAACACAAAACTGGGCTTCCTTACATTGACCATATCGGCCAACACACAAACTGTCCGCGAGTTGCCCAACCCGCGACAGTTCCAACTTAACAAACTCATTACTCCAGGCGGCTCCCGTCTCGGGAGTCCACCCCTACAATAACATTTGAACATGCTATATCACCTACCACCCCACCCGACACCAAAACATCCCCACTCCCAACCCCCTCCATCTCCACACATATTTGTTTAAGCTCTTGCACATCCAACTCAGTCTTCTCCTCCACAACAGTGGGATTATCAACCACTCCACTTGCCTCCCCAAGCATATGTTGAACTACACTACTCCCCCCCAATCTTTATCATCCACAACAGTTTCCCCACCTACCATGTCATCAAGATACAGCCACTTCTCAGCCACCATTCTCTCATCCTTCTTCACCAGTACACGCATAAAAACTCTAAATTTCTTATCCATATCCTCCGGCTAATCGAGAAGAGCTTCATAATGAATATTACTATGGCCAATCAAACCACAATAAAAGCAAAATGTAGGAAGTCTTTCATATTTAAAATCAATCCATATATGATCACCTCCAGCCTTACGCATACGCATCCTCCTTTTCAAAGGCTGCCGGACATCTATAATCACCCTAATCCGCAATACTTTCGGTCCAGTTCCTATAAAGTTGTTACGATCTGACTCCTCATATGTACCAATAAAGCACCCAATATCCCGACAAACCCTCTCCGACATATACCCAGCCGGTACATTGTAGAGTTGAACCCAAAAACTAGAAAGAAACAAAGGAACTTGATTGGGCAGCACACCTTCAGCAACATGACCAAGTAAAAGTAAATGTCGATTGAAAAACCAAGGTCCCCCCATCAAAACACGAAGCATATCTTTCTCATGAAAAAACACAAACAAATACCTGACAATGCCATCCCCATCATAAGGTAATTCACTAACCTTCATCTTCTTCGTTGGTCGCCACAGCGATGCCATCATCAGCTTCATTGCCCAGAAATTAATGGGTGATTCCGTCATGTAGCTTCCAACCACAACCCACTGGTTCACCTGCTCCGCAACCACCACCGACGCATCCTTTCCATAATCCAAGTCAACTCCCTCATCATCCTCCTCGTCCTCCCCATGGATACTAATCCGTGCACAGTGCTCCTCCAAGTCGTCCATGCTCTCCAACCACACACTTGTCTTCTCCGCCATCGCCTGAAACCGTTTCGCCGGAAAAAAACTACCACACACGCATGTAAGCGCGAAATACAAAAGCCAAAAGCCCTAAAACCCATGTATTAGTCAACAGACTAGACCCCACGTCAACATACGAGACTTACCAATTAATTTAATTAGGAGATAAGAGTGTGTTATGTGTAGTTAACATTTGTTCAGTAGTTTATTTAAATTACTTCAAATAAGTAACTAATTGAGACATTAATTAATAATTTATTTTACCCATATCAAAATAATGTTATCTTTGCTTAAGAAAAATACTGTTATCTTTTTCTTTAACTCTTATGATCAGTGTATTTGAAGTATTAAACTCAACAATAATTTTTTTAGCACAAACTCAACAATAATTAATATTGTATGAGAATATTATTAATAATTTATATATAAGTAACATTTTAAAGTGGAACGTCAAAACATGTAGATGTATAACTAATTAAGTGTACAAAGATTCTATTAAAAAAATAAGTGTACAAAGATAAACACTTTTTTCCACAAAAACTCTCTTCTAGGGTTGTAGACAGGAGCACAAAATACAACCGCCTCTGGCGGCTTTGCCGCTGGAGCCTATGGAGCCTAGCTCTCTAGTCACCAACCCAGTCCATCCCCGCCCCACCATTCAACGTCCAAACCTTATGCCTCTTCTATCCACTGTCTGATCTAACCAATGGAATCGCCGAAACGACGCTGGAACAAAGCACCGCTTCGTCAACAGACAAAAACTAGGTCAAACCGGCCTCCGCTTTCAGCACAAACTACACCTTGCTCGCTCTTCACCCCATCCGCTCCCCACATTACTAACTTCACTGTCTGATATCGCAGCACCACCGCCACCGTTGGAGCCTGCAACCGGAAATCGTTGTACTCCTGTCTATCGTTTTTTCAATATTTTTCTTATTTTTAAGTTAGTTTCTTTTCGTGATTTATCTTCCCTTGGTGGAAGTTTTAGTTTTTTTTTGTCCCTTGTTGGAAATTTCAGGTATGTCTTCACTCGCTATAAGTTGTTTTTGTTATCTTTGGATATGTATTATGCAGTATTGCTGGGAAGCATTCTTATTGGCAATGACTTAAGGTTGACGATCAATTATCATTGAAACTGATATTATTCATGTCGTTGTTGGAGTTAGAACCCGAGAAGATGATATCAAGATTTTTGGGTCGGCTTCCAATTTTGAGAAAGAGTTGTTCTTTTTTGTTTTTAGATCAGCGAATGTAGTGGCTCATAGGTTTGCTAGGGCTCTGGTTCTATGTCGGGTATATACTCTTGGAATGTAACGATTTTTCTTATATGGCCAAAGACTTTTGAACATTGATTAATATAACTTGGTTTGTGTTTCTCTCTTAAAAAAAAAAAAAAAAGAGTGCATAAAGATAATGTTTGCAAGTGTTTCTCTATGTTTGGACATTTTGTAATATATGTATCAAACCAGTAGCTAGACCCCACTGACTTTCTCTGCATATAATTGTGAGGCTGTAATACATTTTTTCTTATCCACATATTTGAAAATAAAATTATGCGGTGTTCAAATTCCATATCACTTATAATCTGAAAAATGTGTTGATATTTGAATTGAAAGATATTCAATCACGTGGTACTTATTTAAAAAATCAAAAGCAACAGTTTATTAACCATGGCACATGTACTCAAGACGTCAATATCATGTTTGTGGTTGGTTCAAAGCCTACGAATGGATGCACTGGAAGTATAAGTGAGTGCTAAAAATTTATTTTTTTTTATCGGCAAGTAGTACTTTTATTCAATATAAAGAGAACAAAAGTACAAAAGAGGCCCTACATAGCGGGAATAGAAAAACTATTACAAAGATTTGAAGCTTGGATCGGGGAGTGATCAATCCAAAAATCAACATTACAGTTGTGAGTAATCTACGGGTGCTCGGAGGTGCGGTGGATGGAGAAAAGAAAGCACTGGAATTTTCTTACTGTTACAAGCAAATTTGACACCTCCTTGTTGAACACCATGTTGTTTCTTACTAACCAAATGAACCATTAGTAGCAGGACACACAAAATTTCAGAAGGGTTTGATCGATTTCTCTGACAAAAGGTCCGACCATTGAGATAAGAGCTCACCAACCGTAATGGGAAGCGAGGCCAAGGCTGACCGCCAATCCAAGATTGAGACCCAGAAGCCTGAGGCCCAGCTGCATCCCAGAAGGACATGATCGATGTCGTCGAATGTAAGCTTACAAATACAGCAAATACATATGGTCAAAGGAATGTGAATGCCTATGTCCTCTAAGAAAGAAAAAGTGGGGATGCTTTTGCGTGCAGCGAGCCACGCAAAGGCTTGAATTTTAGGCGGCACTTTCGAAATCCATAACAAACACAAGCATGGAAGGGAAGTTTGTCGCTGAAGCTAGCTGAAAAGCATGTTTGATTGCGAACCCTTTCTTTTTATCATGAGTCTAGATAATGGAATCTGGGCATAATGTCTATAAAATAACTCCAGGAAGTCGGTTGAGAAGCACAGTAAGGGAATTAGATTCCCAACTTCTGAGAGCTCTATGGAAACTGGAACTATTGAACCTTTAATGTACATAACACTTTTAAATGTAAGAGATTATTAGACTTTAATGTGGGTAATCTTGTTTTCTAAGAATGAGACTGTTTTCAATATATCTCAACTGAAACCGCAGGAGACTGTTCGGAAAAAACAACGACTTTTGTTTTTTCTAAATCACGCCAACAACTATTCTTCTCTCAATCACAATTGTAATTTAGAGTTATGCATTCATTCTCCTTTCAATTAAGCTAAATTATGTGATACATTTCCCAATTCCTAATCTATGAGACTTTGCACTTTGTTTCTTTCTTCTCAAATTTTGAATAAAATATTGTTTGTTAATAAAAAAAAAATAACAATAACAACAATAAAGAAACAAAACGGGATAATAATTTGGGTCCATATTTTAAGCTTTAGAGCTTATTTCAAGATTAAAAAGAAATTAAATGACTTAAAGGTAGTTGCCCAGTTAGTAAGACAAGCTACGTAAATAAAAAAAAATTTGCATTCAATTTCCACTCAACACACGTCAGAAAGAAGACTTAAACCTTAACCCGGTGTCCTTGCTTTGAAGCTCAATGTCATTTTGTAGGTAAGAACAAATTGTGCTAAGGAGATTTAAACTTTGCTTCTTGAATCTTGACCTAAAACGTCTGTCTTGCTTCAACAAAATCAAACAATCTCTTACCTATTTTCTTCAACAAAATATGTTTTAAGGAAATCGAAATAATGTTTCCGAGAAATGTCAGAGTCATCGTTGGTGAACTGCACAGATTCTCTCCGCTTCTCTCATCTGTACGTTCAGCACATTGTAGCGGTGACTCAAGTTTCTGATTGAAGAACGGTTCGTACAACCTAATCAATTCATCAATTCAGCTCTCTAGCTTTCATTTCCTAGTTTCCTTTTTGAATCAGAGTGTGAGGTGTAGCCATTTTGCGTCGATGGCGCTGGTTTTAGGGCCAAACGACGCTGTTGATTGGACTTACAGAGGCGAAGGAGCTGCCAATCTTGTTCTTGCTTACATTGGATCGTCTCCACCTTATGTAAGCTCTCTGCATTGTCGCCATTTCTGGTCAATTTGTTTTTGTTTTTTATAGCTTAAATAAGTTGAACAAATTACTACATTGTTTTTGTTTTGGGGGGGTTTAAGGTTGGAAAGGTTATACGGATACAGAAATCATGGCGGAATAAGTCTAAGAGTGCCAAGAATCCTTCATTGTTGTCAACTCAGGAACGTTCTCTATGGAAAGATATAGATGATCTGGTGGCTTCTCCAACTAGAGAAATGGCCGCTCAAGTTTATGTCAACTTTGTAATGAGTCCACTCTTGGGTGCCCAACATGTTGATGCTGGGGTGGGGTGTGTATGATTTGCTTGCTAAGTTGATGCTTGCTTTCTTGGGTTCGTGTTTTCATTTCAACTGACCTCATTGTCAGCCATTATTAACAGCATGGTGAATAGTTTTCTTACCGTTTTATTTTTATCTGAACTGGGCAGATGCGTGTCCATGTATGCATCTTGGAGTTAATTGAAAAGGATGTTTTATGTCAGCGACCATCTTGGCGAGTTGATGCTGCCAAGATCGATCCGCTTCGTGATTCAGTGCTTATTATATCTGATCACTCACTTTTTCCTATTGGTAATTATCACCTCATGAGATGCTTTTGGAAAACGATCCTTCCTTCACCATCTCTATGTATATCCTGCTGTTATATATATTTTTCATTTCCAATATTTGGATATTTGAACGTCTAATATCTTCTCAAGCACAACACTTGCCTAGTCAGTGAAACATGCTTATTGACATCAATTATCTCGTGCATAATTTAGCTTACTAGTAATCTGTTGGGAATTATTTATAAGTGCTTAAGCAATTGAGGCTACGGATTCACATATACTTTATAACGATTCCATGTTTCCTCCTCTGCTATAATTCAGGCAATGGTTTGTTGTAGACATGCACCCAAACAAGAATATGGCTAACCAATCATTTATCTGCTACATAAGATATTATTGGAAGAAAGAAAACAACTCGTATCATATGTAGAGCACTAGTATACTAATTTCTTCAAGGATTGCTTCTTCTTCTTTTGTTGTACTATGGAGCTATAACTAGCCTTTGAAATGTTAGTCTTCTCATACGACAGAAAATTTGTTTTAACCTGTTTTAACCTAGATTCTAGAAAGTAGAAACCCATACTTTAACATGATTTCCTTACTTCAGGAACTCCTAAAGTTGTAACCTGCATATCTGTTGAGATAAAGGTGCTTATTTTTTATCGCGTCTTCTATTTAACCTCTTCTCATCAGTGTTTATTTTTGCTGTATACCTATTTACCTTTCTGATCCCAATATTTGTTTCAAAAAATGCAGCCCAAATGTGGATTTCTCCCAATTTCAAGATTCATAACTAAAGAAAATGCCATTAAGACACGTGTGACTCGTTTTAGAATGCATCAAGTTCTGAAGTTACATGAACAAGAGGTACCTCAGCTACCATATTCTTGAGCCTAAATTGCCACTGAGGTGTTACTATATCATCATAGTGTCTGTTTCAAGTCTGCTCTGCCACACCATTCTAAGTGTACATATAGAAAATCCTTCCCATTTCATTGTTGGTGTCTGTTGAGTGTTTACATCATATTTGATTGTAATGTCATCATTGAATAATTATATTGCAGATATCTGAATTAAGTGAATATGATCCAATTGATCTGTTCTCTGGGTCAAAGGACAAATTACTTAAAGCCATCAAGGCTCTCTTTGCCACTCCTCAAAACAATTTCCGTGTATTCTTGAATGGATCTCTCATTTTTGGGGGTTTGGGTGGTGGTACAGACAGTACTAATTTTGCTATCGAAGAAGCATTTGAAGATTTTATTGAGTGTGTTATTCGAGCAGAATATGGTTTGCGTACCATAAGTTTTCTACAGCTGATTACTGACACAGTTTTTAAGTCTGGTGTACTGGATCGGCTTCTTGAGGTCCAGAAGCTTGATACTTGTGACATTGAAGGGGCAATTCATGCATATTACAATGTTGTTTGTCGGCCATGCATGGTTTGTAAGAATTGGATAAAGCTCAAGTGCCGCACAGATGTGCATCTCTGCATTCAATTCCTTTGCATGAGAGTATGAAGATTGTGAAGGACTATTTGATAGCTGCGACTGCAAAGGACTGTAGTTTGATGGTTAGTTTTAGACCTAGGGAAGAGGGGGCCTCAGAATCTTCATATTGCGATGAACGTTTAGAATCAACCAAACAAGATTCTTATTACAAAGTAAGCATCTCATTGCCTCTTGAGTTCTTATGTGCATTAGCCGCACTAAATTACTAGGAAGACATATTTTGAATTTAAAATGATTATGTTCATTGGAAATTGCATATTTAAAAAAAAAAATCAAGGATTTGACATAAAATTATCAATCCATTCTTGGTAATGAGTAATGACTTCTTTTATTGACATCAGAACAACATTATTTTTTCAAAGATACTAACATACTTAAATATGAATATGAATATTGATATCTTATTCAATTTATTTACTTTCTAGGCACATTTCATTGACTTGGATTTGAAACCATTGGAGATGATGGAACACTATTATGAATTAGACAAGAAGATAGTTACAAGCTACACACAGATGCTGAGAGCAGAGGATGAGGCATGTGAAAATAAGACTGTAAATGCTTATAAAACAACAAACTGAGAAGTGACCTTATGGAAAAGATACATTTTTCATTGGAAAATCCTGCTGGTGAGTGCAAGTTCTTTTTCCAGGAATTAATAAGTGCTCTGATTATACGAGTATGCACATGGGAGCATCTCATCTTTCTTTTCCTCCCTTTGCTGGGGCAATCAGAGTTCAGACTTCCCTTATATGTAGAATATGTAGTTTTACTGTCAAGATCTTACTTTACCTCGTTTCTTTTTATGGAACCTGAAGTATTACTCATCTGAATTGGAGTTAGATTACGGTAGGGTATAATGATGTCTGAGTTTGGGAGCCTAGTTGGCTTTGGTCTGAGGTGCTTAGTGGGGTATTTGAATGATGCAAGGCAGACTACCTTAGGATGGGCTTCAATCGATACAACATAGACCTCGCTTTGTAAATTTGTTGTACTTGACTGTATTACCCCTATCAAATCACCGCTAAAGAAGATTTTGAATCTGCATGCTTTGTGCTTTATATTAAGTCAACATTTCAGAAATTTACATTTTCATTCCCATTTAGAAGAGCCTCATGTTGACAATTGCAGACTTTCGTATATCTGTTTGCATCTGCAGGTAATGCGTGAATATATGTGATTATGCAATTTGAGTTTATATATGAAGTTACCTCCATCCTTGTGTATGCTTTATCATTTTATCATATTAATGTGTATATATATATATATGCTTGCTACATATCGCATGCCATTTTTGTTTAATATGGGAATCTGATTAGCGTTTTATCTTTATAGTACCCTAATGACAGCTTAATGAGAGAGGAGGAGAAAGTGACAACCCAATTTGGCCCATACAGGGATAGTGAAATGTCATCTACATGATCAATGCTTTTCCATCTCTAGCCCACATGGCCAAATTAATTCATACAGCTGGATATTCAGTAACATTGGCGTGAGGAAGCTCAATGTAAAGAAGAATGGTTTTACCTTTTGATGTTCACTGAGGTTGTAGGTAGACTGAATTTGACAACTTTTGTATTGAATGGTGGTAAGCTGTTCTCTCTCTCTCTCTCTCTCTCTCTAACCATGCAAATTTTGAAGCTATAAAATATATGCATTGTTTGAATGTAAGTCATATAATTACAGTTGAGAACAAAATATATAAACCAAACGTGAAAATTTGTACTAGGTGGTACTAAATAGCTGTTAGTTGAGGTTCTGTAAATGCAGTATGTTTCCTTGAGATTTAGTTAAAATCTTCGGTATAAGATGGTCTGTATAATAGGTGGAAATGTTTAGCTTCCATTCTCTGACTGTTGCGTGAAGTGTCTGTTTACTGTTATTTATTTTCATTCTAAGTGATAAACCTTAAATGGTGCGCAAAAGATTTAGGTTATGAAGTTAGCATAAGCTAGTGCCTCAACCACGGACCAAATGTTTTAAGCTATAGGCTTCTACTTATTGGAAGTAGATTTTGTGTAGTTCCATTTATTTTTACATTAAACTAAACTTGTCCATCTGAAATTATTGAAAATGAATCTGTTTCTTCACTCTGGTTTTTAGCATTTCAGTGAATGATGCCATTTAGGACATAATTCAAATATTAACTCAGTCAAATTGATTAGTAGGTTTTCTGTTTTACTGTGTTTCTATGTCATTGCTCTTTTATGCATGATCTGCAATATTTGAAGCATATGTCACAAATTCTATTTCTTTTTTCCTCGGATAAGTTATAACAAGAGTCATTGTGCCTAATTCCAGATCATGTTCCTTGATCAATTCAAGGCATTGGAGTCAATACTGAAGAATTTTTTAACTGAGATTGATTGGTATTGGCTTTCTTCAATCAGCTTATATAAAACTGTGATCAATTCTGGTAAAGCTTGTGATTATCAATTGTCAAGGTACACACTCTCTCTCTCTCACACACACACGCGTACGCGCACGCATGCACGCACTCAGGCACACATTTTTTGGGACCACAACTGAAATTTATAACCACTTGACTTAGGGTTTTGAATACCACAAGTAGGCCTTAAAAAGGTCTGAGAGTGGGCCAAGTTATGCTCATAGGTGACCACTTACTGTCCTATGCTTCATTAGCAAGGGCAATTCATGATGACCACATTTTGGATTACATTTCTGTAGATACACTATGCTAAAGTCACGCGTCTGAATAATTCTTGGTTCATCCAGAAAAAAAAAAAAAAAAAAAAAGTCATGGAATGGGATGCATAGACTTGTAAGCATATGTAGCAGGTATGTGACTTATTTATTACAAAGTATTGATTGATAATGCACCAAGTAAGAAAATTAATATTCCCTTAACAAAAGAGCTTATTTAAACGATTTCTTTGGAATTTGGCAGCTTATTTAGCGCAATATTGATGCGTGCGGTGACGTAATGATTGATATAGCATGATTGTTGTAGTGGGGTCAACTCATTAATCCTATGTTGGAAATCATAGGTGATCAATTAAGGACCTTCTGACAGGCTTTCAATTGTAGAAACCAACCAACTCTGTCTCTCCATTTAGTTTTTCAACCAACTTCTATCCAGATCAAGAGAGAGAGTAAAATAAAACTAAATACCTGTTGTGGATAAGTTTATATATCGTAAAATACATTCATGTTTTCTTTAGTAGCTTGTTCCTGGCAACTTTCTGACGATAAGAATTTGTTCATTTCTATATCAGAACAATGTCAAAGGTTCCATATCCCTCCCAACACTGCTATAAATGTCTGCTGATTTATTCATTGTGTGAACTAATTTTATGACTATTTATTCTTCTGAGCCATTTTCTTGCACTGACATTCTGCAGTACTTTTACTGTTCTTTTGGCATGACATTCTGCAGTACTACCTGGAGGACCTGATTCTCTGTTTGTTTGTTTTAATATTGTTGCAGAAAACAGTAGTGTCAGTGAATCTGTTCTGTTCAAAGTGCAGACAGAAGGTGATGAAGTTGATTGCAGCCATAGAAGGAGTAACTTCAATTGTCCTTGACACATCAAAAAACACAGCTACAGTCATAGGTGAAGCTGATCCAGTGAAGATCATCAAAAAGGTGAGGAAATTCAGAAAATCTGCTGCTATAACAAGCATAGGGCCTGCCAAGGAGGAGAAGAAGGATGATAAGAAAGAATATTTTCCTTATCTGATTGATAAGAGAGACACAATACCTTACCCTCCCAAGACTTGCCAAAGATGTGATGTTTGGTATGTGATTGGTGAAAATGGTTATGGTCACTGTTCTATTCTGTAAGTGGACAGACCATTGCTCCCTGGTTCATCTGTACTAAGAAGCTATTGTTTCATTGATTTAAACCTTGTTCTTGGCAAAAATAAATGTCTTAATCTTCCATTGTACAATTGTTTTTTATAATTGCTTGCTTGGTAGGAGCTCAACTGTGCAAAACTTGTTAACAATTTATGATTTTGTTTTAATCAAACCTTGTCAGGATATTTTTTGTTAATACTTTAATTGATTTGTTGTTTCCCTGTGTTATTCAAATTAGAAATGGATTGTGTCATTGTTATAAGGAAATGTGTCCAGATTTTCCGACCAAAGAGAGGTCGCTGTACGGAGGATCAAACATCAATATGGTATTTGGAAATATAAATGTGTTTTGTGATCTGAAATCAACTTGAAAGCTCATCTCAACTTGTTGAAAGAAAATGACTTGGAAAGGAGCTTTCTAATCTAGAAATGATTATTTCTCCTTCTTATTGGGCTATGGCTCTTTCGGCCCATTCTTCCCTAGCTGAGTGCAAATGGACTTTAGAAAAAACCTGGTGATGCGGGCTGCGGTCCAAAACAGCCCGCAACTGAAGCGGGTCTAAACGTTCTTGGTAAAAAGCCCGCCAAATGCGGACTTAAACCACGGGATGCTTGCTAATTTTTATTTTTGTTATACATTATACTCCATTCGTTTCAAAATGAGTGTTCTGTTTGTCTAAATTTTTCGTCTCAAAATGAGTGTCATGTTTCTATTTTTAGGTTATTATATTGTTGTTTTTCCCATATTACCCTTATAACTTATGCACATGGGCAGATTTGCACATGGAGTATAGGTGAGAAAGTGAGGGTAATATTGAAAACACACTAAATTATCTAATACTCCCTTTGTCCCCAAATGGGTGTCCTTTATATTTTGAGAAAAATTAAGTAGTTAGTATAATATATTTACTATTATATTCTCATGATCATGTGATGAGAGATCCTAACTAACTTTTTATAAGGATATTATTGACAATTGATGTATAACTAACTTATTAGAAAAGGAAACAAGACACTCATTTTGAGACAAAAATGCAAGAGAAACAAGACACTTATTTTGAGACGGAGAGAGTAATTCTTATTTTTTGCAAAAAATGGAAACAAAATACTCATTTTGAAACAGAAAGAGTAAATAATATAACAACAAGATGCTATGTTAATACATGCATGCAAATTGATGTAGCCTTTTAGGTGTACAATCTTATGCTTATGTAACTCTTAGACATTTTTCTTTTGAAACCTTGCAACTCTTAAGAGGCTTTTTTGTGTTTTTACATGAGAAATATTGTAGATGAAGAGTAAGCTCATGTAAACACATGCATGACATTAGGCATGCAATAATTTTTAATAATTATATTTAGAAAACAATTTTGCGCATGCAACTACCTTACATGTCAAATAAATGTAAGATTTGTGGTCAAAAGTGAATCCCCTCTGGTGTTTTTGGACAGTTTTGATTTTTCGGAGAGTGAACTTGTCAGTCTCATCTTGTGTTAACTGTGATAAACAGATAAAATACATACATTTGACATGTATGAAACCTGCATGAATAAATTATTTATTTTTTATTTAATGTTCCCGTGCAACTGAGTACACAATCTAGTCAGAGTGCAAAAGTAAAATTCACTTGAAACTAATTTATATTTAACTTTTAGGGAAAAAGAAAATAAAAAAGAAGACCCTTAGGAAAGAATAGCTTGTCGGTTCACTTGTAACTTTTATTAGGGAGCATAGCATTAGCAACTGCCAAAATCCAGAGTGTTCCCGTGGGCACGTAGATGCGGCGGTATCAGCGCTGGTCCACATTCTTGCTCTCCAAGTAAAACCCAAAACCCTACAAAAACCTCCGCTCCCAATCCGCAGATTCAACCCAAAATGTCCCTTTCCCCAAATTACATCCCCACCTCTCACACCATCCTGTCCGTGGCCAGCTCCCTCGCCGCCTCCGCGGTCATTTTCAAGGTCATCGCCGACGATCTCATCCCCGATGCGGTGTCCGACCACATCTCCTCCTCCCTCCGCTCCATCTCAGCCCGCCTGACCTCCCACCTCACGGTGGTCGTCGACGAGGTCGACGGCCTCACCCCCAACCAGATGTTCCAGGCCGCCAACGTCTACCTCGGCACCAAGCTCTGCCGCTCCACCCGCCGGATCAAGGTGACCAAGCCGGAGAAGGAGCACGACCTACAAGTCACCATCGACAAGAATCAAGAAGTGCTCGATTCCTTCAATGGCGTCAAGTTCAAGTGGATCATGGTGTCCAATTCCGTCGATCTCGGGAAGCAGGCCAAGAAAGGCAGCCAGGGTTCCAAATCT
>JAYMTA010003589.1:0-13973 GCA_036897625.1 Pelargonium cotyledonis | reverse complement strand
AAGGAGAAGAAAGAAAATAAATCAAGAATATAAATAATAATAATAATAATAATTTTTGCTGATTGTATAATGTAACGCAATCACAACATGACACATGGCTGCAGTTTATGTTTTTGAATTAATTTTATTCAAAAAAAATTTGACATCAGCAAATTTAATGGTTATTTGGACGGAACCTAACAGCAGGGACTAACAAAGTTCACGTTTTGATAGTAGAGGGACTAATTCGGTTCATTTAGAAGTAGAGAGACTAATTCGGTCCATAACTGATAGTAGAGGGACCGACAAAGTAATTAATTCTTTTCTGTATTGAATGGTATTTAACTAATTTAGTTAGTTTCGAGTTTTGTTTGTCTTTTTTTTTTTTTTTTTAAGTTAAGCTATACAAAAGAAATAGCTTTCCTCTTTTAACCCAAAACCTCACTCTATCCAACGCAATGAGATTTGAACCATTTTGTTTGTCTTTCATTATTGAAAGTTTGTCTTCCATTGTTGGAAATTATTTTTTTTATTATATGAGTCTTACTTTGAAGTACTGTTGTGCGTCAGATGACTTTGAAAAGAGAGTAAGAGTGAGTCAGTTTGTTCTAATATTGTAATAAATATTTTAACCAACTATATAACAATTGAAAGCTTGATTGAACATTTGAGATCTATGAATCAAGTTACAAATGTAGTTGATTCTATCTCATGTCTGTTTTTTGATCAAATATGTAATTCTCTATTGATCTTAATGATGATGAAATTGATTCATTCAATCTTTTTCTATACAAGGAAATCCTGCCTAATTCACTAATTCGTGAGGAGATGAAGATGCTGAAGTTTTGTATTTGAAAATTTTTTCAATCGGTATTTTTGAAGTAATTGTTAGTTGGTAGAAGAATCCTTTATCATAATTTCCGATATGAATTCTGCGTCCAATACGAAACTTGTGATTGGTAATAAAATAGCGATTCACCCGTTGAGACCTATCTCGATCTTCATAGATTTCTTGATGGTTCCTAACAAAACAAACAATTGGAGTAATCTAAGAATAAACCCATTTAAATTCAGTAATTCACCGACCAAACACATAATGAAACAAAAAGCAGAGCAACTGTCCCCACCTCATCCATCATCCCACACATTAATTCTGCTCCCCACCTACAATGACACTCTCTACCTCCGTCGCCATCGCCACAGCGGCGGCGCGTCTGCTCCAAACATCCACCGACCTCTCCAACACTCTTTATTGCCCTCTCCACTTCTGTCCCATCCACCAAAATACAAACATAAATACCGCACCTCAGGTCCACTTCTTCTTCTTCTTCTTCTTCTTCTTCCACTGACCTGACCTCCATTGAACCACTTATTCTCCGGCAGCCATGGACACCACCAAGCCGCAGAAGAAGAAGAAATGGTTCCTTCCGCTCGTGCTTTCGCTTTTGGTCTCCACTATGCTCCTCCTCGCAACCCTTCTTCTCACTTCCTCCAAGTCCGTCCTTTTCTACACCAGACCCGCCTCTCCGCGCCGCCTCCCCAAATTCGTCGAGTCCAAGCTCCGGCCCTCCGCCGTTTCCAGGGACCCTGTTCCTCGGCTGGCCTACCTGATCTCCGGGTCTTTCGGAGACGGGGAGAGCTTGAAGCGGACGCTGCGGGCTCTCTACCATCCGCGGAACCAGTACGCTGTGCACTTGGATTTGGAGGCCTCGCCGGAGGAGAGGCTCGACCTCGTCAATTTTGTCCGGAACGAGCCGGTTTTTGCGAACATGGGTAATGTCAGGGTCATTGTGAGGGCCAATTTGGTTACTTACAGAGGACCCACCATGGTCACCAACACGCTCCACGCGGCGGCGATTCTGCTGAGGGAAGGAGGAGAGTGGGATTGGTTCATCAACCTCAGTGCTTCGGATTATCCATTGGTGACCCAAGATGGTATGTTCAGTTGTTTACTTGTGTGCTGTGTTTCTAGGTTATTTTGTTCTCTGTTCTAATCAAAAGATGCAAACTTTACCTTTCATTTGTTTGATGCATTAAATTTGCTATTTTGGGTAATGGGTTGAGACTTGGGAGTTTAAGCTGTCTTGGAGTGTTGATGGCAATTGCATTGTTTCTTAATTTTGCTGTTACCAATTATAGCTGAGCCTTTGATTGGTTGGTTCCTACTATTTTGAATTGAAAAATTTGTCCGACACATGAAAGGGCTTTTGTTTGGCTTTATCATGATCAAATGTGTTTAATTTGTGTTTCTTTTGTGTGACAGATCTTCTTCATACATTGTCAGATGTACCTAGACACCTTAATTTTATCGAGCATACCAGTGATATTGGTTGGAAGGAGTATGTGATTCATCGTTTTTCCCTTAACATTTAGTTCTTGTATATTTAGTTATTTACCTTTGTGCTGAAAAATATATATACTTCTCTTTTACTCCATAGGTATCAGAGAGCCAAGCCTGTTATAATTGATCCGGCACTATATACACTGAAGAAGTCGGATGTGTTTTGGGTCCAGGAGAAAAGGAGTGTGCCAACTGCATATAGGTTATTTACGGGTGAGGATTTATGTTAGTAGTTTTTGACAAAATCTAAGCTTTGCAAGAAAAGAAAGAACCTAATGCAGAGAAATCAAATAGTGGTTCTTTGGTTTGTCTTGAAATTTTAAAATATCAGCATAGGGGTTAATTAAAACAGTATCATAGGTTTAAGGTTCATGTTTGGGCAATGTATATCTTGATATTTGAATGCTTTGATTTGAAGAGTCTTGCATGCTGTTAATGTTGTTTTGTGCCCAGTTTTAACTAGACTGGCATCTTGATAAATGATGTATATAACCTTAATCATACATCTTTTTATATTTACTTGTGTATGTTATTTTCCTTAGGTTCTGCTTGGATGATGCTCTCGCGCCCTTTCATAGAATTTTGTTTGTGGGGTTGGGACAATCTTCCGAGAATAGTCCTCATGTATTATGCCAACTTTCTTTCTTCACCCGAAGGGTATTTTCACACTGTCATCTGTAATGCAAACGAGTTTCGGAACACTACAGTGAACCACGACCTTCACTTCATATCTTGGGATAACCCCCCAAAACAGCATCCACATTTCCTCACATTTGACGACTTCCAGAAAATGGTTGACAGCAATGCCCCCTTTGCAAGAAAATTTGGTAGGACTGAGCCCGTGCTGGACAAAATTGATTCTGAACTTTTGGCCCGTAGTGCTGATGGATTTGCGCGTGGTGGATGGTTTGATAATGAAGAAAAGACCAATATGACTTCCATGAACGATGGCTTGACAAACACCACTAAACTTAGGCCAGGCCCTGGCGCTGAGAGGCTCAAGCGTCTGGTTTCTGGTTTGTTATCAGCTAAAGATTTTCACGCGAAACAGTGCACCTAACAACACATGATACCCGTCTTTTGCGCAAGAATAGATCGAAGGATGCTCCTGTTCTTTAAATACGGGAACTGGAGAGCCACTTGCAAGGCTTTAGGAATTAAGTTGAGAAGTGAAATATATATGTATTCATACAATATTTTTGTACCACATCAACTGATACAATCTTGTTCAATGTATTATTTTGTGCAAATAATAAGTTCTCAAATATTTAGCCAACTGATCTTTATCCAGGTTCTTGTTCATTAAGCATCTGCAAGCTGCACGATCTTCTTTCCAATGTTGTCACCGCGAAATAGTCCCACGAAAGCTGAGGGAATGCTCTCTACTCCTTTTGAGACGTCTTCAAGCGCTTGAATCTTGCCAGAATGAAGATGATCGCAAGTTGTTGAAAGGAAATCCGAGTACAAATGCAAGAAATCAAGCGATAAAAAGCCTTGAACTGCAAGTCTTTTGTACACAACGTCGATCATATCTGGTGCAGCTTGTTTTCCAGAATCTGTATATTCAGAGATGACACCACAAGCAGCTACTCGACCATAGACATTCATGTTAGCAACTGCTGCCTACAGCATCTCCGAACCAACTTTGTCGAAATAGATGTCAATCCCACTAGGAAAGTACCTATACATACACATATATGTAACATCATCATATAAACATAATCAACAAAACTGATCCTCAAGTCTTGAACATCATGTATGGACTGTTTCTATAACCTTTTGAGAGCTGACTTCAAATCAGTTTCTTCCTTGTAGTTGAATGTATCATCAAAACCAAGCTTTTCTTTCAACATTGCCACCTATAGTTCATGTCAGGTTGATCTTTTAACTCAACACAACTCATGTAAAATACACCAAGTACTGTCAGTGGAGCTGTGAACTGTAAAATACCTTATGTTTGGTTCCAGCACAGCCAACAACATAGCAACCAGAGAGTTTAGCGTACTGACCCACAAGCTGCAGATACAAACACTTTCTCTCCTTTTTTGGGCTTACACACTTTAAAAAATCCTCCATATGCTGTCAATCCACTGTTCCCTGTTCACAAAATACACATGAAAACAAGACAGACACTTCATTGGCCCAAATTTTGTTCCTTTCAAAATACATATGAAAACAAGACAATCATGAAAACTGTTGCAATATCATGCGAGCCATGTTCTTTAGTGTCAAACCTTAACCAAGCACAGAACCTTATCCTGATAGGTGGATATGACTCAAATTATATTTTTAAGTGGAAATTTTCTTTCACATTATTTTTGAATGTGTGATAATAGATCGTGAACGTGAACCAAAAGGAAGATAAAGACGAACAGATCACCAGGCTCAACAAAACTAGTTATGATACCATACCATGTTGAACTAAAAACTTGAAATTCCAACATGTACCCTCGCATGCAACCAGTCATGTTATGGTTTTGCTAGTGAACCGATGAGAGATAGAGAGAAATTAATTAAGTTCAGTTCTTTCTCGTTTTCAATTTTCGAGGTGAATCGATAGGAGAGGATAAAGAGTTCATTCTTGTTATAGCTTGCGAGTAAATTAAATGTGAAAGATGATATCATATTAAGATATTAACTCAACTCTCGTTTGGTACACTTGCTTATCAACAAATAAAAAAGGATCAACTGAACTAAAATATTAAGTTGATGGTTGAAATGCTCTATTATACTTTTAATATTGTATTCCAACATTTACTTCGTTAATTACCTAGAAGTCCGAGATGGTAGGAGAGTGGAAATCCCATGGCGTCCAGCTTCCTCAGCATGCCATCTCTTCCTATTACAGAATATTGTCCCCAGCTAATCAGCCCCACAACCAAGTCATCTTTTTCGAATTCTGGATTTCCAGAGGCTACAACTTTTGCAACACCATGAGCAGAAATAGCCTGTCCACCATCATCACTTCAAGTTCAAGCTCAAATCAACCAAATAAATTAATTAATATATTAGTGCATGCTATAGGTATATATATACATATAGAACGTAGAGGACTCACCACTCCTGGAGTGATGGCCTTAGAAGCACGAGTAGCAGTTTGTGATGATGAGCTCTGGCTCTTCATGCGGTTAATCTGGTAAGGGTCAATGGAAACACAGAGATTCTTGACGATAACAACAGCGGATCCGAGGTGGTCATGAACTTCAAGAACAAGAGTTTCAGATCGGAGCTCAAAGTCAGATTCTTGGGGAGCTCCGTCAATGTGATTCTTGATCACTACGTAAATGTTACTCACTTCCACATTCGATAAATATATCAGCCTATGCTCTACACACAAATGAAACCTCTTATATATAATATGGTACGTTGAAGCTTAACTCCTCAAATAGGTAATAAACAGATATGCCAGGCCGCAATAAACACGTAGAGTAAGAGAAACCTAACCAAATTTATAAGTTTTGGCTTGTAAATTCAGTGTATCCATATAGTTGGGAGAGTGACGAGACTCGCTGGATCTAAACATTTTAACATATATCATAACTTATGAGTCTAAGCCAAATATTTATTGGTCTAAGATATATCATTGCTCTCGTATAGAGTAAAAAGAATCTCGTTCTATAAGAAAGTATTTGGATTAGCCTATGTCAAACTAATGAGATAGTGTCTCTACATTAAAATTTTCTCGTACCTGCCCTAGTAAATTTGTGGTAGCGCAATAACTTTCTAAATTCAAACCTTAAAAAAAAATTGTGATCTCGTAACCTCATAGATGGTTTATTAACCTATGCCAAACATTTATTGGTTTTGGCCAAGTCAGATATCTATTGATCTAAAAAGAATTTAAGTCTCATAAACTTTGGTTTGACCTAAGTCATATAAATGAAACAGTGTCACTATATTAATACTAGGGGTCACTCAAATAATATTTTGGGATCTAAACATTTTATTGAGATGTCATGTAACATTTTAAAAAGTAGCTTAAGTCAAATATTTATTTGCTCAGAATACATAGTTGGTATCGATCCAAATAAATGTTATTAATCGAATTCTACTAATCTTATCCATATATAGTTTCATTTAAATCCAATTAAATGAAATGTGAAACTCCTAAGCTTTCAATTTAAATGGGCCACGACCATCAACCAATGAAATAGTCAAATTTTCGAAACTTGTCGTAAACTCTAAAACGGACATGTGTGTTCCAATTTTGGATAAACATGTAACCAACCATACATTGCTTGATATGAAAGTAGAATATCATTTCAAAAATAGAACGTGGGCGTGACCCAACAAGACGGAGAGCCTTGACGTGACCCAACGAGTCTACTAAACGAGTTGCTAATTTGTGGTGTGCAGACCAACAACATTAAAGATCAAGTGATTGAAAATCAACTTCAATCTCCTATATCTATAACGATTGCGGATTCAGGTCAACAAGAAGAGCAATTTTAATAAGAAAATTAAATAAACGAAATGTATATATATTGACGAAGATACTACAATTGAACTTATGATACTACCCTCCTCCTAAAAAACATTTTCCCGGAAAGTTATACCATTTTGCATATTTATGGCAAACGGCTGGAAAAGAGACAAATCCTCCAAACTTCTCTCCCCGAGACCCCTAATCTTACTCTTCTCCATCCTCTCTCTCGCCCCTTGATCGAGCCCTAATTCTAACCCTGGCTCTAACTTCACTGTCAAGACCCAATTGCCGTTCCAAACAGTCATCGATGCCTTCGATTGCCTCAAATCTCCTCAACCCCACCCTGTCATCGCCAACATTGTGGAAGGCCTTAAATACCCATTTCTCTACTCGCTCTCCGATTTTGGGACGCTGCCCGACAAGCCCCATAAGAACATTGTGAGGATGCTCAAAGGCAAGCCATTTCGGAAACCGGACATCTCGGCGACGATTCAGGGGAGGATGAGAGGTGAAGGGAAAGATGGGTTTGTGGTGGATGTGGGTGCCAATGTGGGCATGGCGAGCTTCGCAGCAGCGGCAACGGGGTTTCGGGTCTTGTCCTTCGAATTTGCAGAGAATTTGTGATGGAATTTACTTCAATCGGGTTCAGGAGCTGGTCACTGTGTTTGAGGCTGCAGCTTCGGATCGGCTTGGAAATATTACCTTCCACAAGGTAAGTTCAATTTGAATTTACATGTGTATATATGTATATGTTCATATGTTTCGTAATAGTTTGTGTTGAATTTAATATTTCCTAGCTAAAACTTGCACTGGTTGATTGTTTATGGTTATGCTAGTTAAATTCTCTTTCTTGATGTATTAAAGCTAGTTACTATTATGAGCAATGATTAAATGTTTGATCTTTCTGTTGTTCATAGCGGTTCCATTTTAAGTCTTTAATTTGGTTCTGAAGATAAAATGTTCTGGAATTGCCTTTGTTGGGTATAGTTGAAGCTATTAGATATGGCTAAATGATGAAACCGCTCCCCAACTACCCATTAGAATTCTTAGGAACTAAAATATTGTGGTTTATTTAATTTGTGATCATTGTAGCCTGGTCAAAAATCAGGCAGTTTATTAGCTAGTGACATTGTAACTTATGATTATGATATGGTGAAGAGAATCTTGGTCAATAGTAACCACTCGTATTAGATGATGGATCAACGAGTTTTTTACTCTTACTATTTCTGGATAATTCAATTCATCTGGTGTTCTGGTATAGTTTTCATTTTAATTCTCATCAGAAGCATGGGGCTCCTTCATTAGTGATTGATTCATGCCTTATTTTTTTACTGCCATGCCCCTCATGCTATTCCTTGCTTTTGCTCGTATCCCAGTTGGTGGGCCGGCTTGACAATAGTGCTGTTTCTGCTACTGGGGCAAAGTTGGCGTTCAAATCCAACGAAGAGATAGAGCTGCAAGTGAGATCCATCCCTCTTGACGATGTCATCCCAGAGACAGAAAATGTGCTACTACTCAAAATTGACGTTCAAGCCCCGTATCTGATATATATATGAGGAAGATCGATGAACAGCTATTGCAAGCCAGCAACAGCTAGCAGTGCTAAAGAGATACGACATTTTCTAAGCAGCGTGGGTTATCATCATTGCACCCAGCACGGTACAGATGCCCACTGCACCAAAAAGAAGAGTTAGAGGAAGAATTCTATCCAAGACCTAAACATGAAAAACCAGATCCTGTGGCGGAACAGCTTTGCATATTCTTTATCTGGGATGTCCAAATACATCTGATTGGCTAGGCAACATGTGCTTTTAAGGGGAGAACTGGGAGTGGGAATCAACTTTCAAGCTTCGATTTTTCAGAGTGATCAGATTAATCAGAATGGCCGGGGACGGAATGTGTTTTGATGACAGAGTCTACATTCTGAAAATGATTTTGTATTTGATCAAATGAATGTGATACATTTGTTACATCTGTTTACCGGGTACAAGTGCATGTCAAGCAAATTTTGATTCACTTAATATGATTTTCAGATTCCATAAGTTGAAGAATATAGGTTTCAACTATAAGTTAGTTAAGATCAAAATCAAGGTAATGCATTATAGAATGTAAATTATGGTTTCAGAAGTGAAAAAATGGAAAAAATTAAAGATAATTCGCGCCAGGTAGGGGTCGTACCTACAACTTTCTGCTTAGGAAACAGACGCTCTATCCACTGAGCTACAGGCGCTTCTTACTTGTCATATTTCGTTGTTTAGTCTTGATCTTAAAGTTTAAAGCTTAGAATTATAAATTGGTCAGGAGTGGACTGCTCATAAATATGATTCAACAACTTAAGGTTATCATTGATTTGAACTAGTACACACTAATACATCCCAAAATGACAAAATTTATTAGTAACTTCACAAATGACAAATCTATTTGTATTGACCTCAACTGTCTTAACAATATCTTGTTATACTACTTACCAATCTTGCATTCTCACTGGCTATAATGACTGTTATTCATTGTCACTTTATATGGACAGCAGCTACCAATCTTGAATAACAAAGACAATACAAGAAATGCAGTACCTTCTACATAATTGTTATGCCACAGTCATTCACACAATCTTCTGCTAAAGCTAAATAGTGAAAACTCACTTTGATTTCGTGGAGACCTGATATTTGAAAGTTTAAATATACAACATCGTTGAGTCAAAAGATACCAGGGCATTTTCTGCACATCACGACAATATCAGCCCAAGGATTTCCCCAGAGTGCTTGAATGATTTCTCGGTTTCTTCCAAACAATGGTCCTTCTCCTCTCTAGTCCAGCTCTGAGAAAACCCACAAACAAATATATCAGATACAGGGTCTATAAATCAAAATACCACAAAATGGCATAGGCTATCAACTATCATATCGTTACATAACCTTCACATATCTATTAAACAGTTCACAATGCATATACAAAGTCTAGGGTAGTTATAGAAATACATGGAGAGGAAAAGAGGGGAATATGCTAACGAGGATCGCGTAACTTTCATGACTCTAAACTTATTTGAAATGGATACTTCTATTGAATTGGCTGTCTTATAATGAAATCATATATAGAGTTGTCTTAATTTAAATGACAAGGGACGGAGTAGATGGAGAAGGAGGACAGATATAGATATGCGCCAAATTACACCCAATGCCCGGGTACAATTACTCCAAGCAGAAAATTTATAAACAAAATTACTTGAAATTAAGGCAAAACAACTAAAAACATAGAGGTACGTATTGTTCATACTTGCGAAACATGGATTTCCAAAATTCTGTATCCATTGTCAATAGTAAACAAGATGCATTTGTTATACGGGTACAAAATGCATCTTCCACGAAATGTCATGCATACCAAACAGGTGTCCCGAGATATTTTGACAATCAAAACTAATAGTATAATTGATTACCTTTCTACCAATCATTCGACCACCGGCACTGTGAGCAAAGTATATATTGTAGAAGTGGCATATGAATGCTTGAGGATCCTTCTCTGACAGTTCTTCAAGATAGCTCGCATAGGTAACTCCAGGAGTAGAAGGCTCTGGAATAGCAAAACCAGTCCAAATCTTTAGCCAGCTTCTCCGATCTCTCCAATCCAGTATTTCTGAACTCAGCATCTGTAGTCAAAACAACATACAAATTGACATAACCAGAGTTTCATATTCATATTCAACAACATATACGATTACAGGAGTAAATAATTAATTAGGTCTAAAGTTCACTATCAATATCAAACAATGAGCAAATTGTGAATCATGAACTCACAATAAGGTATAGGAGCTTGTTGAACGATCCTCTCGAGCGTATCATAGACCAATTTGCTGTCCACGAGAAACTTCAAGTAGCCATCAACCGTTGGCTCCCACTTCATGACAGGCCTTTCCTGGGCCTCCTCAACCTCCTTCTCGCCCTCCCTAGCCTGCTCCTTGGTGTGCAACTTCATGGCCACAAACCTCATCTCCTCCACGAAGCCCTTGGCCTCGCCGGGGCTGCGCTTTTTCGGCTTCTCGGAGGTGGTGGCGGACACAACGACAACCCGTCTCACGGAGGAGGAAGAGATGCGAAGAGAGCAGGTGTTGGGGAAGAGGGCGGATTGGAGATTGGGGCGGGAAGGGTTGAATTTGAGTTTGAGACAGGGTTGTGTATAGAACATGGTTTGGGATTGGGATTGGGATTGGGATTGAGAGATTGGAGGGGTGAGGGAAGCCATTAGAGAGCAAATGGAGATAGGATTCGAATACAGAATTTGACAGAGAGATACAGAGATGGTGGGTATGCGTTGGAAGTGAATGTGAATGTGAATGTGAATGTGTGTATCAAGGAGGAGGATGGTGTGTCTGTGCCGGAGGTGCTTCTCCGGGAACAAGAACTGAGAGTGGGTGCAGTGGTAGAAAGATTGAATCTTGTAGCATAGTATGTGACTATGTGAGTGTGGCGTGGAGATCTCTAGAACAGTAGCTTCCTTTCCTACTACTTCCCTATTTTGTTTTGTTGCATGAGAACTATACTGAAAATACTTAAAACTCGAAAGCTCAAAATTAATGTGTAAATGCACAAACAACTATCCATACTAATAAAGGTTAAAATATGGGGAGATATGTCACATTGTGATTAATATAAAGAGCTTTAAATAAGTTTTTTTTTTTATAATATTATACGCGTGTCACAATAATGTCATGAGCTCAAATGATGATTTTATTCGTCACGTGATAGTGTCGTGTTGATGTAATAATATGTAATGTTAGAGGCTATTTGATGATGTCGCCATCTTTGAATACTTAGTTTCATAAACTATTTTGAATTAAATTAGGTATAAACATAAAAGCTCGGATATCAAATTGTGTTTTGAACCCATTTGTACCTATATACAAAATAGTATTAATGGCATACCGTAGAACTATGAAACAAAAGTCGCTTTGGCCGAGTGGTTAAGGCGTGTGCCTGCTAAGTACATGGGGTTTCCCCGCGAGAGTTCGAATCTCTCAGGCGACGATATTAATTTTTTATTTATTTCACTAACACCATTAGCAAAGCCTTCTTCATTGACAAACCCAATATCTACTAGATAGATACAACAAACAGTAAAAGATTCAGAAATCTTGTTTTTTATTAAATTCATTTCATTTTAGGTTTAGCATTTTACATCTGTGTTAGTACCTAAAACAGGCATGGTATAGAGCAATGCAAAAAAAAGTACTACATATCATATAGGATATAATTGTCCAACCAATCCCGACGTGAACTATCTAGTTATTTAGCTACTTGTTCGACAACAGGAACATTCTTCCATGTCTCCTGTACTCCACTCACTTGCATCGGTGGCAATGAAAACGCGCTCACGGTCGAGCTTCCGCTTCGAATTTCCTTCAAAACCCGCAATGCTGAGATGGTGCTCTTCATATACAAGCTCTCCATGTACTCAATCTCTGCGAGTTCTCTGGGCATCCTGAGGTCACCATCCTCCTCTTTGCTGGGGGTAGCAGCGGCTGTGGCAGCGATGGCAATCGAAGGAGCACATACACCATCCTGATCAACCGCATGAGCTGAAGATGCAGATGCAGATGCGGCACTAATGGGGAAAAGCCGGTCAAGCATTGCCTCGCACTCCTTGACAAGCTTGTAGAGTAGGTCGGTGGTAAAGAAGGGCTCTTGCAAGACCTTTTGGATGAATGGCAAGCGAATCAGGGCACCCGTTCTCTTATCGTACTTCTTCAGTATTTTTACCAATCCTGTAACATGGGAGGAGGGAAGAAATAAATAAAAGGCAAGAGCAAGAGCATTTCATGAAATTTTGGAATCTTAATTTGTATTCAAATTTCAAAATTCCAAGCATTTCTAGTGTACTATAAACACTCATTTCTTCCTACAATTGTTTCAATGATACAGAAAACACACTTCATCAGAAGAATATTACAATTAAATATGCAAAGGCAGATTTTGAGGAAAGATGCTCTATTCTTTTCCTTAAAGTCAAACAAGATCATGTGCGATGCCTATCAGATTTCTTACATTTAAAGTGTACACTATCACAAGTATGAGATGCATCCCTTCGGAGATGAAGTATTTTCCTTTTCAAAAAGGCATAACTCTGCGAGAGCAAGTCATCTAACAGAATATGGCACAGCTAATCTAACAGAAGAATAGACCAAAACAAGAACTAAGGGTCTTCAAAACAAACATAATGTGCCGAACCAACTTTGTAAATACTTAATAACCTTATCCGTAGGTGACTGTTCATTAATAGGTCCCCTAGTTGACTACTGTTATGAACATGTAATCCACTCAGCAAATTCTATTTTTATGCCAGCAATAATTTCAGTTTCAGCTGATTGAAGACAGACAATGTCGAATAAACAAAGCTAAAGTAGCAATGCACCTGTATAGTTGAGGGCACTATAGTTCTCCAGCAAGACCATCTCACCATGGAAGTCAACAATTTCTTTCCTAATCTTAATCATCTCGTCGTTGGAATTCTTCGCCTTCAAAACCGCATCTTGCAATTCCTAAAACCAGACCACAAGAAACAGATTGGTCAAGCCCATTTCTTGGAAACTTTTCACTCATCTTTTGTAATTCTTAAGAGGATCCAGAGATCATTTGAAACACATAAATTTGACACAGCTGAATACTCAATACACATTGATAAAATAATAATAATAATAATAATAATAAAAGGTGAAAGAATAATTTTCTTTATTTGACCCACAAACCAGATGATCAAGTGGCTTTCCAAATCAGAGAAAATGCTAAAAGAGACTGTCCCATTTTAGCACTTCACAGAATATACCATGGCACAATACTTTTTCCATATAAAACCATATTTATGGTCATCATTATCACCAAGTAAATACTCCAGAAAAATAAAAAAAATAAAAAACGGTCAAATTTAGTAAGCTGTAAATGTCCAACAAATTTATGGGATGCCTAAAAACTTTATTCATCATTTGTTTCTCATATTAATATGTTGTATACAGTTTAGAGTTACTAAAGATCTAATATGCTAACGCTAATTCTGAATTAAACAATCAAATTAAAAGAGAATTTTGAGAGCCAAATTGAAAGTGAAGAACATCACAGTGAAATTGAAGAGAAGTAATCATTAAATTACCTTCAATCTGATAATGTACTCTTCCTCTTTCTCGACGAAGAAGGTGTTGAATTTCTCCAACTCCTCCTCCAGGAGCCTGATGAAATCGATATC
>JAYMTA010003588.1:0-13975 GCA_036897625.1 Pelargonium cotyledonis | reverse complement strand
TCATTAAAAAACTGGGATTCGGGCAGGTCGCTCCGCTCCCACCAATTCACTTGAGTGGGTATAAGTGAAAAGTAATGAGATGTCATCACCTCATTGGCTTGACTTAGCCTAAACCAAAAATTATGTGACTCATATTTCATTTACTCATATATATATATATATAGACCAAATCAATATTAGAGTAAACCAATTTGGTGATAATAAAAGGAATGGTGATAATAAAAGAAAAATAAATGATAAAAACACAACAGTAAAAAGACGAGAATGATCAATTTTGATGAATATTATTAGTAGAGTATCGGATTTTAATTCAATATCATTCTAAATAAATATTGACTTAGTTCACCGTTACATATTTCACATAAATTTAGAGATTTATATCATGTCTTCTCTTATTTTGTATATATGTTCCTCCAACCGGCTCAATCAAACTCAGCACAGATAGTGACACTAACATCTTTGTTTATAGGCTAATGGTTATTGATTTACTAATGCCGGGTTTTCAATAAACCAAATCTGTAAATTAAACTGAATTATGGATTAATAAGAGTTTTCACTTAATTTTGTATATAGAGCTTATGTAGTTTTTCACCGACGTACATGCTTGAGCTCTTTTCTAGAAGCGGACTCCGAAATGACTTTTTTACTTGAAATAATTGTATTATGTGTGTTTTTATTTGGTTATTTTTTATACTCATAGCCAACCAAGATAAAAAGACATATCCGTATACGCCCTTCAATTATTAATTCACTAAAGTGAAATGGTTAAACTTTACTGAGATGTTTATTTTTATTACTGGTGTTGATTAATTTGACCTAAAATAAAAGTTGTGATTAAAATTATTTTTTCTTACATTAATAATCATGTCAACTATAAAAAAAGGAAAAAATGGGCTTTAAGGTTTTATGCTCTTTGTAGCATTAGTTGTGAGTTTTCAGCATTTAGGGTTTACTTTTTTTGTGAGCGGGGGAGATCCAAGTGAAGGGTACGGGCGGCGGTCGGCCATTTTTGGGCGTAACAACTTGGCAGTGGTGAGGGGCGAGATCGGAGGCGAGTGGGAAAGGAGTGGAAGGGTGTCGGGTGGTGACCGGGTTCTTGGACAAGGACAGTGGACGGCCATTTCTGGAGGGCAGCGGCTTCTTCTGGCCACGACGACGGTGACAGGTAGAGGCTCATCGGAAGTGGTGATAATCGGTTTGGGGAGAGAGCGCATAGTCGGGTTGCACGAGACCGGTTTGAAGGAGACGGAAATGGCAAATAATGAGAATCAGGCGAGCCAAGCTGATCCTACTCGCCCAGCCAACTAGTTGCCAGGAGGGATGGGCGGTGACGGTGGGAGGTCACCACATGGGTGTGACGGCATGTTCGGATCTCCGGAGCCGTCTTGGTCTGTTTTTGCCTTCGCGGGTCTCTTGTCTGTCTCATAGGGTCTCGCAATTACAGTTTGGTGCTTTTGTTTCTGTTTTTGCTTTTTTTTTTATGTTTCACATCTGCAATGAGGTTTGGATTTTACCTCAAGATTATCGAGCTTGCGATTATAAGGGTTACGACCCCTATGTCCTTGTCTGGCTCGGACCCCTAAAGTTATTGATGCAGTCTATGATGTCTTTTTTACTTCAATTCTTAAATTAATAAACTAAGTATTTCCTTTCAAAAAAAAGTTAAAATATAAATCATCTCAAATGTCCCTTTAAGGACTGTATGTCTATATCTTTCTTTTTATAAACAAACGTACCAATTGAGACTTGAACTTAAGACATCTGAAAGAGCAAACACCTTAAACTAATTGCTTCAATGATAATTGGTCTGTATGTCTATATTTAATCACAGACAAATTGCTTTTGTGAATTTTAGAGCATAAAAAAAACACAATCTTACAAGTTTTGATAAACTAATAATAATATGAAACTAAGAAAATAGATGAACATCTTCTCTTCTTTTTTCTTTTTTCTTTCTTTTTTTTTTTTGAAGGAAAATAGATGAACATCTTAATTACAGTAAAAAAAGCTACATACTTTTCATTGTTTTTGTCATTTCATAAACAAAACAGAACCTACAAGAAATTTTAAACCCAGTGAGCGTTATGTTACAAGACGAAAATGACGAAAAAAAAGTAAGTCTTGATTTAATTCATAATTAAACTTTCATGTATAGTTTATATATACCATTTATCGCAACAGGGTACGTAATGGAAAATGCATCTTTGAAAAGAAGACGAAGAAGGTCCTTCCAATTGGTTAGTATGTATGAAATGAGCTTTGCCATAGAAGATTTGAGAGATTAAGGAATAAGTATGATGATGATGACATCCCATCGTAGAAATGGCCACAATTAACAAGACTATCTATCTAGATATCTACCTTCGCCGTTCATTGAACTTTAACTTTCAAATAAAGTAGTTGGAAGTTTAACATTACAGTTAGACTATAATTAAGTGCCACAATTGTCTCTCAAACTTAGCTTAGCGCTTTAATTTGTTCATAACTCACCTATGTTTTGTTTTGTTTAAAAGAAAATAATAATAATAACTCACCTATGTCACTAATTTAACTTGTGACTAAGAGAGTGTGTAGATTAATTTCTAAAAAATAGCTGATAAACAAGTAGAATTTATAAGTATTAATGTGCTCCGACTTTTTTTAACCATTATTTGATCGTAAGAAAGTGTGATAAACACTTGAATTATTTAGTAAAAAGTATAAATTTATAATGTCAAATTGATCATAAAAGACATAAATAATATTTTTATGGTGAATATTTTTATTTTATTAATCACGTTTTTTGTGGCAAATTCATGAGAATGTTTTTTATAAAATGATCAAAATTGACAATTAAAATACAAGTTATGATTTTTTTTTTCTTTATATTTTTCTATTTTTTGTACTTTTATTGTAAATGCATAATTTAAAATCTGAAATTTTGTATATAACTAATTAATATATTTTTTAATTAAGACACAATCATATTTTAATGAAAAATTATATGAAATTGACATAAAATATCACTCAAATCAGATATCAAATAAAAAAACTACGAATTTATTTTTATTTTTATTACATAAAATTATAATAACATAAATGACATTTTAATTATCAAAATTGCTCTTTTATGTGTGTTTAAAAACTGACAAATTAGAAGCTGTGTGCTCCAAGCTTATTTTTTATGGCTTATATGAATAAATTTATAAGTCTTTTTTTTAATTCACCAAACAAATAACTCGACGAAAAGAATTATTACAGTTTGACCGACTTAATAAACTTAAACAAACACACACTAAGTTTTGATGTGATTGTTAATTGTACAATTGATGTGATTGTTAATTGTTAATTGTTAATTGTACTTTAGACACGGTTGGTACATTTTAGTTTTGAGCGTGTATTACTCTTACCTGTAATGTGAAACACGATCTTCCACTAGTGTGTATCCATGACTCCACTGCTTCAATTGCATCATCAATTATTCAATTATTCAATTATCATTAATAGCAGCTTCATTTATGTGTTTTTTCTTTGGGATTAATACTATGGAGGTTCCTCGTCTATTAAAAAATCACCGGTCAGGTTTTCAACAAAAAAATAAATCACAACAGTTCCCTATATAAAGAAAAATTAGTCACGCAAGTCCTACCGTTAGTTTGACCTAACGGATCAGTTAGTTCGGGGTGATGTGGCGCCACGTGGCATTTCAATTATATTATTTTTAAATTTATTTTCATATGTGGCGTTTGATGTGGCATTTAAAAATATATTAATATAATTAAAAATTAAAATAACACGTGTCACTTCATAATTGGTTCAAAATTAATTTTTAACCAACCAATAAGCGACACGTGTCATTTTGATTAAAATTTAAAATTATTTTTTTCAAATGCCACGTCAGTGCCAAGTGGCACTATAATTTATATTATTTATTTATTTTCACAAGTGGCACTGATGTGGCATTTAAAAATATTTTAATACAATTAAAAATTAAAATGAGACACATCGCTTAATGATTAGTCCAAAATTAATTTTGATAATTTTATTAATTTTTAATTGCAACGTCAGCGACACGTCACCCAAAATAAAATGCCAAGTGGCGCCACGTCACCCGAACTAACGGTTCCGTTAGGTCAAACTAATGATGAGATTTGCGTAAACAATTTTCTTTTATGTGGGGTCCTACTGTGGCTTATTCTTTTATTGATTACCTGATTGGTGACTTTTCAATAGGTGATGGATCTCTAGAGTATTAAACTATTTTTCTAACTCCTTCATTTTTGTAAGCCTTGATTTTTTAATGCAAAAAATAGTAATTTATTAATTTAAATTAAACAAAACAAAGACGATATAAAATTGGGATACTGAAAATCAACCAATTCAGAAACGTCGGACAAAAAAAATGAAAATCTAACTAATTCATGGGTTACTCTATTCAAAAACCAAACCAAATATAAAACTGACACCACCAAACTAAGCGACAATATCTAAATCATCTCAAATAATCAAACCAAAAACACTAGAGTCCTCCCCATTAGCATAACTTATCAAGATGGAGATATGAAAATCCTCTCCTCCCGTCTGAAGAGCACGAACAACTGAAAATGATTCTACTTGGAGTTCAAGTCGACCACGTGGATAGTTTTGCCAACATCACTCGCAACCATTGGGTTTGTTATCTAATTCAACAACAAAGTCGAAAATTGATTTGATAACTCTGATCAAACCAACACCTTTCAAGTCACTATTTTCTTCTCTACAACCACCTTCTACTGCCCTACGCACACACGTGACACACCAATAAAAAATCTACAGCAAATCTATGCCGCACTACAAAAAAAAAATGTAACAATCCAAAAATTTGCTATCAAAGCAAGAATCACTGTCTTAACGAGAGAGACCGCAGTTTGCTATATGCAAAGTGAAGAGAATGCCGCCGCTTTAAAAATCAAAAGCAACTGTAGCAGCTGGACTTGGAGGCACTAGCTTGGGACTCGGGATTGTTCAGTATATGGTACATTTGTTTCCAATTCACTGGAGTGGTACTAGTTATAATTTTATGTTTATTGCGCTTTGTTTGTTATGTATGTTCGTGGACTTTCAAGTGCGTTAGATGGGCGGAGATATCAAAATTGTTGACAAAGAGAATGGAGGAAATGGAAGTTGCTTCAAGTTCAATGTTTTGCTCACTACACGTGAAACTATCAGTTGAGAGAATACGAATCAATAAGTCTGATGCTGATATTGAACCTATGTCGGAGGTTGTGCTACTGGTACAGAACGAGGAGCGGCGAAGGATGTCACCCAAGTTCAAAATTGTAGAGATATGTCATGAATGTATCATTAGTACTTATAGAAGTACAATGTTTTCTAATACTCCGTACTTAGTTTGTTTCACAGGCATTAATTATGGTTGATTGGTTTGGCTAAAGAACATCCACTTAATTAGAGTGAGATGGAGTGGTTTTCATAGAATTTTGACTAATGAGCAGTAGAAGAAGCTACTATTTCCATTTTCATGGTAGTGGCCAAGGAATGGCATTGCCAGACAAACAAACACCAATTTCTCCTATAATTAAGATTCCATTCCAATTTCCATACAGACAACAACAAGTGTCTGTAATTAACAGCTTGATTTCTTTGCTATAAATAGTATCAATCTTTACCATTTGCCAAACTGCCAACCGCTAGTTTAGTTTCTTCCAATGGATAGAACCAAGAAAATAAACATTTCCACATATATATAAATGCACATTTTTCTAATCGTTTGACTCCAATCCATGGGTGTGGGAACTGATCATTGTTTTGGGTCTCCAGTCAAGTAAAAACATTGTGAATGCTAATAAAAAAAGGACCCCATAATAGATATAAATGATCAAAGTTTGTTGTTTTTGTAGAAATTTCCACACGTTTTTAGGACAAAACCATGTTGATGATTTTGTCTGTACATGGATTGTTTTGGGGTCAGTCAATACAAAAATGGGCCTGTGATGCCCTTGTCATAAAGGGATGTATCTAGCAATCTGGAGCCCTCCATGGTGCAAAACATATGGACACAAGACCAACCCACTAATTGGTGCGGAATCTCTTACTGTTCTTGTTGTGTTGTGTTGTGTTCTCTTCCACTCGAACAAATAGTCTAAAAACTTAGACTTTAATATGTAATTGGCCTCCCATCCCAACAACAACAAAAGCTGACTGTACTTAATTTCCTTTTTTGGAAGTCCATAAATGTTTTCTTTTTTTCCGTAAGACTCACTTGTGGTTATGCCTATAAAAACCTCCCATCCCCATGTATCCCTCCACAAATCCTCTCCTCATTAAACACAACTCTACTAACAACAATGTGCCACCACCCCAACTCATGTTGCACACCTTTGATCCACAAAAACGACCCAACACCAGCGCCAACATGTCACTATCTAAGTGTTGTTCTTAGTAACAGCCTTTCACCAAGTAGTCACCAACTCGAATTCACACCAAAGACACAACATGAACATACTACACTATCTCTTGGCCTCGAGGAGGCTCACTCCATAGCTAGAATAGCTCTCCCCTTGATACTCACAGGCCTCTTGCTCTACTCTCGCTCCATGATCTCCATGCTCTTCCTCGGCCGCCTCGGCGACCTCGCCTTGGCCGGCGGCTCCCTGGCCATTGGCTTTGCCAACATCACCGGCTACTCCGTCATCTCCGGCCTCGCCATGGGAATGGAACCCATTTGCGGACAGGCCTTCGGCGCCAAACAGATGAAGCTTCTCGGCCTCACCTTACAGCGAACCGTCCTCCTCCTCCTCTCCGCCTCCGTCCCCATAGCCTTCCTGTGGCTCAACATCCACCCCATCCTCCTCTGGTGTGGCCAAGACAGCCGCGTTTCATCTGTGGCTCGCACCTTCATTCTCTTCTCCGTCCCGGACCTCTCCTTCCTCCATCCGCTTCGCATCTATCTCCGGACGCAAGGAATCACAATGCCGCTCGCTTGCTGCTCCGCCGCCTCTCATGTCCTGCACCTGCCTCTCACCCTCCTCCTAGTGGTTTACTTCAAAATGGGCGTCCCCGGCGTCGCCATAGCCATGGTTTGGACCAATCTCAACCTCTTTATCTTGCTTTCTTGTTTTGTTTACTTCTCGAAGGTCTACAAGGCCTCGTGGGTGGCTCCCGGCGCTCATTGCCTCCGCGGGTGGTCCTCGCTGGTGGCGCTGGCCGTGCCCACCTGCGCCTCCGTCTGCCTCGAGTGGTGATGGTACGAGTTCATGATAATCATCTGCGGGCTCCTCGCAAACCCGAAAGCCACCATTGCTTCTATGGGGATACTTATTCAGACCACATCTCTAGTCTACATGTTCCCCTCGGCGCTGAGCCTGGGAGTGTCCACGCGAGTCGGGAACGAGCTGGGCGCGAACAGCCCCGCCAAGGCTCGCGGTTCCATGCTTGTGTCGCTCTTGTGTGGTTTCAGGATGGGCCTGGCGGCCATGGTGTTCGCCACCCTGATGAGGCACCAGTGGGGGAGGTTTTTCACGGGTAATACACAGATTCTTAAGCTGACGGCGGTGGCATTGCCGATTGTGGGGCTGTGCGAGCTTGGGAACTGCCCGCAGACCGCGGGATGCGGGGTGCTGAGAGGCAGCGCCAGGCCTCGCCAGGCCTCGCGTGGGAGCAAACATCAATTTAGGGTCTTTTTACCTGGTGGGAATGCCGGTGGCCATCTTGATGGGTTTTGTGGCGAAAATGGGGTTTGCGGGGCTGTGGTTGGGGCTGGTGGCGGCGCAGGGCTTGTGTGCCGTGCTCATGCTGTGTACAACAGACTGGAAGGTTCAAGCGGAGAGAGCAAGAGAGCTCACCAAAACAGACACTACTTCAAGTACTCCACTAACATTGCCAGTATCAGTATCAGTAATATCAGATGAAGAAGAAGAGAGCAATAATATTTACAAGATGATGAGGAAGAAAGCTAATGATGTAGAAGACATGTTGTGTATCGATGATGATGATGATGAGGTGGTGGTCATCAACTCATCACTTGAAACAGACCCTTTCCTTTAAAAACCAATGCCATTCCACTGCCTAATATGAAAATTTAGCTTGTATTCTCCACTACTTAACTACTAATTACTGCTCACTCAGTTCGAAAATAGGGTCTTATTTCACTTGATTTTTTTGTCCCAAAATAAGTGTATTTTTCGTATTTTTAAGAATTTTGTTTTGCATGAATTGTTAATCGTATTGTTATAATAAGTTAGTTATTATCCTTTGGCACATGATCACGAGCATGCAATAGGAAATATATTAGTGATCGATACAAAATCAAATCTACCATAGATAGCGAATTGGTGTGATATATTCGACCTTCTTTTAGGTCTTTACCATTGTTGGTCTATTTCTCTATAACTATCTAGCTACTAATTAACTTTTTCTTAATTTGTCTCAAAATAAAGAATAACACTCATTTTAAGATGGAGACAGAGTAGTCAAAATAAAATATGATAAATTAACAAACACGAGAGCGGAAGAAATAGTGGTAGGGTTGATGCATGCATGCATGCATGGTCCAACAAGATTAAAGATCAAAGAAATTCTTGTAAATGTGTTGTTTCTTCAAGTAGTTAATGAGAGGACATAAGAAGTTGAACTCCTCTTGGCAACACAAGGAGGCTCCTCAGTGTTCCATTTCATGCCTGTAATTTGTTTCACTTCCGGGTGGTCAGCAATTATGTTTTTTTTTATATGTTGAGATTGAGTTGGGTGCAGACAAGATTGTAATTTGCTTGCTACAGCTCCAAGTTTGTATCCTATAACTACCAGAGTGTATATATGGTAAGATCCACAAGCTCGATTTGGCCGAAGCTGGACACAGAAAATAAATAATGTGAGAAGTCCAAGTAGAAGCCAAGAAAATGCAAATGAATCCCATATTGCTCTTCTCCATAGTAATCTAGAAGCAATGACAAGATATATCAGTCTTGTCAAACAGAACAGCGTGCAGATTGGTAGAGTAACAAGTTCAACTCAGAAGCTTAGATGCAACAAAAACATGTAGTTGATCATGCCATTTCGAGCTTTGTTCACAACTTTCTTGCGCAAAACTTGGCAGGCAAAATCATCAAGCACATGCGTCCTCAGCATATATAGTACAAGACATGTTTAAGCTGTCGGAACCAGAGACTGAGCTTGCGGTATTGGCTGTGCGCTGTTCTTGAGCATCCAAGAGCGCGGCACTGATGCTGGACAAGGAGGTCTCAAGGCTTCTGAGATCGATCGGTCTCCAAATCCCAAACCAGCCTAAGTTCTTGAACTGCAAGAAGATTTGGATAGGTCCATATAAATTTTTAAGATAGAGTAGAGAAACAATTGGAGATTTGGTACAGTATAGCAGTGGATGTTCAGGTTTGATCCATATTAAAACTCCCATTACATGCATGAACTTTAAGATGCTATGATGTTGATGGTATACAGTCCGGCTAGTTCATCACTAAAACCAACCATAGAAAATGTGAAGTTAGTTTCAGACCGGCTAAGGTTTAAAGTGCCGGCCGGCCTAGTCCTCACTAAAACCAACCATAGAAAATGTGAAGTTAGTTTCAGACAACGGGCAACCCAATTCGCGGATCTCTTTATATAAGAGAACCTAAAAACCAACCATAGAAAATGTGAAGTTAGTTTCAGACAACCTAAAAGCACGGGCAACCCAATTCGCGGATCTCTTTATATAAGAGAACCTAAGAGCACGGACAACCCAATTCGCGGATCTCTTTATATAAGAGAACCTAAGAAATAAATTATCAAGTCAAATACAGTCACTTATAATTAAGTCGTACATGCCATAATTTGGACCCTAACACGATATCCGAAATTAACCTTTGCATGTCTCCCTCCAAAATGACCTTCTGCCATTATGCCAACCACGTATTGCCATAGCCTCCACCACACATGATCGGTTCTCCTTGCCAGCCAATACCGCCAATCGGCCACTCTCCACTGCTCCCCAGCAAAACCTAGCCTCCTCCATAGCCACCAGCTGATCCAAAAGTGGCACCATCAAAATTAAGTATTACCCACACCGGTGGTGCCGACAAGCTCCCAACAAACATATTACACAAACTGTTGACAATGACTCAATATTCGCAACATTTAGATGTTAAGTGTTGCAAATACATACACATAAACGTTTATTGACAACATTTTGTAGCAATATTGTTTTTTGACTGTCGCAGTAGAGGGTCAAATTTGGTAGTGTAGTCACGTATTGTTTCCAATGATATCACAATAATTATTTAATTAATTCAAGGACTTATATTAATGATCGGATCTAAATGAGATGAATAGTGGAGACCAAGGTGATCCTACGCTGATCAACAAAAGCGCGATTTTGCTCCATGTTGAACTGGCCCATTGTTCTTAAGGGGCCGGTTGGTAGTATGTGCAGTGTTACCTTATGCGGATGGCATTTGTGGAGACCAAAGTGATCTTGTGCAGATTAGCTTGTGCCCAACTTCGCTCCGCATCAAATACCATGACATTCACATATATAAGATCTCACTCTGTGTCGAACACAATATGACATTCACGCACAAGCTCATTCCGCGTTAAACACAATGTCATTCATGCGCGACCCCGCTCCGAGTTGATCATCAGGACATAGACACGCGACCTTGCTCTGTGTTGAACATGATGTCATTCGCGCGCGACCTCGCTCCATGTTGATCTCATAGTTTGACCTCGCTCCACGTGGGGGAGAGGGAAGAGTCAAAAAAAATTCAAAATCCCACTAACGTACCGTTTGGTTTGAGGAATCTAAAATACTATGTTTTGTGAACATTACGGGAATGTAGATTACTGGAATGAAGATTGGTGGAAAATTGATAATACCATATTTGTATAATTGAAAAAAATCTAAACTACTATTGCGTTTGGAATAAAAAACAGGTAAACAAAACTTTGTGAAAATGTGAAAAATTACATGTATACTATTTTTAATATCATATTTGCTACACATAATTTCACGAGACACTATAAATTTCAAATGAGATAAATTTATTATTTAGTCCAAAACTGTAAATTAAATTCATATATATGTATATAATCTAAGAAAAATAGTTTTTGGCTTAAACTAAGCCACCAATAAGAAGTTGACACCTCATTAAAATAACTTGGATCTGGGCGGGTCGCTCCGCTCATACCAATTCACTTGGGTGGATACAAGTGATTTTAATGAGCTGGCAATGCCTCATTTGCTTGGCTTAGACTAAGCCAAAAAGATAATTGACTTCAATGCATTATTCTCTCTCTCTCTGTCTCATTTGCTTGGCTTAGACTAAGCCAAAAAGATAATTGGCTTCAATGCATTACTCTCTCTCTCTCTCTTCTACAATTTTTTTTTTGCAAGATTGTTTTAGTCGCTCTCATAATTTAGTGCAATATGAATAAAAAAAATATGGCATAATTATAATATAATACAAGATTTGTGAATACTACATAAATAAACAAAATACCACCTATAAGATGGTATTTTGTTTTCAGGGTTTAGGAGTGATTTTAAATTTCGGAATATTTTCTCTTTTATTGATAACTTTATACAAACACAAAAAAAATAAATAAATAAAAAATAAAGAACTTTCCCATTGATTTTACCGCCTTTTCTTGTAGAATCGGGTACAAAACAACACTTAAGTGTTGAAAAGCCAAAAAATTTCAAACTCTCCAAAAAAAAAAAAAAAAAAAAATTTGAAGTGTTGTAGGGTGCCAAGAATGGTTGCTAAAGAGAAATTCTCCAAAAATCTAAGCGTTAGAGATAGTCAATAATGATAACAATGGCCTTTTACCAATGATAAGAAACTTAGATGGTTCCTACGCATGAATTGATAACATATTTGCATGGAGGCGTCCATCAAATGAGATGGGGCACTTCTTGTTATTTGGGGCAATTGGTGAGAAAGATGTCAAAATATACAATGGTTTTAAATTGATGACTGGGCACCTCGTTTAATTTAATGGCGCCCAAAGTTAATGCGTATACCCTACTACAATGGTCACAACCAATTAGGTGTCGATGACGCAAAAAGTCGCTCGGCGACACCAAGCTCAATGTCGCACACCAAGTCCCCCGTCATATGCCAAAATGTCAATGACCTTAATGAACATACTCGCTACTTCGAGCAACCTTCTAAGATCCCAGAAGCTCTCCACCTTTTTGGGTTGTCTCGGCGACATCTCACAAGTCTCAAACTCCTAAGATGCTACCCTACATGGTGGAGGATTTTAAGAGCTTCATCGTACGCTTTCGAGCACAAGTGTCGAACGGAAGCACATTGACTCGCCCGATCCCTGTGCACGGCGTGCCTAATAAGCAAGACCTAATTCACAAGACTTGAAGCTCTAGGACGCTACCCCGCGCGGTAAAAGCTACTATGGGGTGTCGATGTACATCTTGGCACGCGAGGGATTTACGGGAACTGTTGGCTATGCCTGGCGCTAGCACACAACACTTTCGAAAACCAGAGCTCCAAGTCACTCAGGTGGACCCCACTTAACTATCGGTCAATCACGTGATGACATGTGACACTATTGTTTGGGGCTAATATATATACCCTCATCCTAGTAAGAGGAGGTGATCTTCATTATCTCTTTTGGGTTTCTCTCTCTAAAAAGCTTACAGAAAATTCGTGTATTTTGGTCTAGATTTCATTCTCACACTTGAGATGAACTTTGGCATTCGACGTCAACATCGAATAAGAGAAACTTGAGACTTAGAGAACTTTACAATTAGGGAAATTTTTGAACATGTAGACAAGACGACAACAACATCCTAGTGTGCTGCATTGACCAAGAAAAATAGGCACGTCAATGGTTAAGGCATGAAAATGGATTAAAAATAGACGAAGAGGGAGCAAAATGGAGCTTGAGTATGACCACACCCGTGGTGAGTCACCATGTCAACGTAGCATAGCTATTCGCCACGGTCGTGGCGAGACCACCCACACCCATTACTTGTCCTTGCAAACTTCAGTTCAGTCATCTACTGTTTAACATGTTACGACTTGATCTCAAGTGATTTTGGAGACATTTTTGGGAGCTCTCTTTAACTATTAACATTAGTTTTACTTTCATCTAATTAAATCCATCCGCCACCTTTCCATTGTGGCCTACCCCTATACTTGTCCAAATTGTTGGTAGTAGCATGATCCTTTCTAAAAACCTCCAAATACTAACTAGGTTTTACATAGTAGTAGATACATCTGTATTCCTTTTTCAATGAGTTCCACCTTCAGCTTCTTCTTTGAGAAACTTCACCTCAAGGTCCTCCCATCACTCCTCCTAACCAAAGTGTATCACAACCTTATCCATTTTAACCTAAATGACATATCTCCTCATTAATATTAAGGTACCGTTTGGATTAGTATTTTTAATTTGAGAATGGAAATGGAGAATGGGATTTCCATTGATGATGTTTGGATTAGAACACACTCATTTCCATTCTCATTCTCATTCCCTCACCCTTGAGTAATTTGATTACCACTTATGTTGGATGAAATGAGATTCTCATTCTCATGTCTTCACTTTTTATTTTACGATTTAAACTTTAAAAATTCGTAACTTTGTGCTTGCATGTCCGATTGACATTTTTTTTTTGTTTCATATAACTTTCCGGGAGAAACATTATTATAATTACAAAATTTTCAAATAATGCATATTTGTAACAAAAAATTATGGAACAAAAGAAAAAAATTAAAACAAAAATTCGAAACCAGTTTCGTATTCGAATTTCGGATCAGATATGAATTTACAAAACACACATATATACATTTACACACACAACACATATGTGTGTGTGTGTGTGTGTGTGTGTGTATACAAACACATATGACCATTCAAATTTTGAATCGGATTTGAATTTATGTTTTCGAATTCGGATTTACAATTCGAATTTCGATCCTTATATAAATAAATGTGTATGTATATATATATATACACACACACATATGTACATTCAAAACCAGTT
>JAYMTA010003587.1:0-13976 GCA_036897625.1 Pelargonium cotyledonis | reverse complement strand
GTCCCCCCTCGGCTACCTTCTCCGCATCATTCGCATCATAGAACTCAAAAGTGTACCTCGTACATCAACCCGTGCTCGGGGGATCGTAGAGCTCCTTGATCGTAATCCCCTTTCGAGGCCGCCACAACCATGCAGTTGCTTCCCATATTTACCGGTTCATCTGGTATGAAGCAACCGACGAAACAAAAAACCTTCGACCAGACCGACTCCTCCTCCAGAGCCCCTAGGATCTGCACGTCATCCTCTTCGTCAGCCACGAAAAAACCCTCCAACCGTATCGCCACCTCCTAAACCCCAGAGTCGTCGCAGCTCCGCCACTCGCCCCCACCCACTGCTCCTCCCTACGCTACCATTTCCTGCACCCCCAACTACATTTCCAGGCCCTCCAACCCCCAATCCCACCACCAGCGCCTTGTTTCCTCCTTGCCCAGAACTGCCAGCCACCACCAGCTTGCCCGACCCTAACTCAATGCAAATGCAACCACACAATCCCAGAATAAAAAGCCATAACCGTAATCTCCGCACCCACTCTTTGATCACAACGTGGAAGTCTTCCATCCTTTTATCCTCTCGGTATCCACAATCTCACCTCACCCTTCTAGCCGCCGCCGACACTCAACTCCCAAACCCTAGATTACTAGAAACCTACACTCTCCAAATGATTGCTATTGTGTTAGGTTCAGCATCATCATTCAACAGTTGCTTCCATAAATATTAAAGGTGAAGGTCACGTTCTCTGTTGATTGACACCAATCCAATCCCTATCATCTAGCCTTTGCTGTCGGATGATTTTCCTTCCATATAAATATCCACATTCCAGTTAATTTTTTAAAATAAACCATTCATTTGTGCAAGAATTTTTTCACAATATTAAACTAAGCCATTCATTGATGGCCTTAGCTATTACTAGAACACTCGACCAACAAATAAACCATGCAGTAAAGAATAGATTGTGGATGCTAAAAGGCTCAACTTATTGAATACGATTGGAGAGCCTGCATAATAATCTGGCCAAGACAGGTTCTTTATTCTCAAAGCAGTATAGTATAATACAGTACACAGTATAAACATGTAAGATTAAGATTTGGTTTGTTAAAGGTAAATTATAGTTGTCCATGATGCCCTAGGCTAGGGTGGGGATGTAGTAAACGGGCACAGGACCATGAAATGGCCGGTTTAGCTTCGTCTAAGCCTGATACTCTACTAATAATTTACATAATAACACAAGGTCTTCCCCCACAACAATGTCTACCTCCTTGATGCTTTCCTCAAGGAGCTGAATGCTGAGGTTGTGCCTACACTCATTTTAAGGTTTTCCACATAAAATATAATCTCCAATGGTCTCTTACAACGACCTAATTACCTGACATTTTCATTGCCTAGGTACTGGTGGTGGTGTCGGCTGATGACTTTGCCCATAGAAACCAATTCCTGGTGGCCGATAATATCCTCCATTGGCTGGTTGTTGCTGAGGCTGTGGCTGTGGCTGCTGTGGTGGCTGAGTAGGCCTCGCCAAACCCATAGCAATATGTGGAGGCATGGGTGGTGGAGGCGGCAGTGTATTTGCAGCATATCCGTAAGGCATTACTCCCATCATGTGGCCACCAGATTGGACAAATTGATTAGCTTGAGGATTTGCAGAAGTCTGTTGAGGTGCAAACTGTGCTTGCATCTGATTGCCTTGGGACATGGGCTGCATGGTCGTGGATGGCGCATGTGCATTGTTGTTCATTTGCTGCTGTTGGAAAGCCGTATAATAAGCTGAACTGCTCATGTCAGAATTGCCGATTTCTGAATTAGCTGTTGGATTGTCTAGTTTGGCCCGTTTTTCTTGAGAGAACATGAATAAAGCAGAGGGGAAACCACCATTCATAGAGGCTGCTTCTTCAGCAACAAGGGATGAAAGAACAGCAGTAAGCATCTGCGCAGATGACGTAGATGCAGCAAGCTTAGCAGCAACAGCAGCAGCGGCTGCTTTTTTGTTTTCTTCCACATTAGTTTTTACAGGAGCAAAAGAAGCCACAGGTTGGGTGCTGCTTGGTTGGCCTGAAGGCAAGTTTTGATCTAGCACCATGGACGCTTCTGTCGTTTGGTTTGAGGCTGTGGTCAAGGGAGCAGGAAAAGATGGTGCTGCAAGCCTCTTTCTTATATTGTTCACTTGTTCAATCTGACCTCGAGCAACCTACAAATTAGTAAACAGAATGTTCATCCAATAGAAGTATTTGCTGAATCTCAAGAAAGATCTACGATTATAAATTATAATATTGAATAATGCAGATGAACACTAAACATGGTATTTAAAAGGAAAATGAATGAATAGTGTACATCATCACACTAAATAAACTATGTTGTCTATAACTGCAACCTAAAAAATGACATATAAGCAGTCTCACAACATAATGATGCACTGGGACCTCTTCTTTTTTTCAAGAAAGAACACACTGATCTATAAGAAAATTAATTTAGGCCAAGATACATCATATACTTATTCACGCAGAGTACATTATGTAGCAAACTAAAATGCAACATCAGCCCAGCACATTAAGTACTACAATACTAGAGTCTTATATTTGCTTTTGCCGGCCCTTAAATCAGATTATCACATCAAATAAAATTATCATTCTTAAAGAATATAAAAAATAAAATGGTGCACCCACAGATAAAAAAAATTTTTTTTCTTCTATCATAGATAAAAAGAGGAAAAAAAATCATATCATAGGTCAAAGAATAAAGGGTAAAAACTAGCAACATCAAGAAAGCAGATTAAGTGAAATGAAAACCATACTGTATGAGCACAGAAACTGAAAGAAGCATGGGAATAGTGTTGGGCATTTGGACATAATTTTTATGCCAGCAAATCTCAACATGCCAATCAACCAAAAGAAGTCCAACATTAATACTAGGTAAACTTGTCTACCAACTCATCAGAAAGCCAAACCAATAGCGACACAATCTAGGGCAAACAAGATAACAAACCGAACTGATATATATGTCTAGCCTGGTTTGTTGGAAACTCTACTATAATTATGATTAAAGTTTTTTTTTTTTTTTTTTTTTTGGAATATACTGTTAAAGTTAATTTGTTACATACAACAATTCCCATTTGGTTCATTTCTTGATTTTAAAAATGAAAACCAAACCACGCCAAAATCTGTAATTATGTATTTAAGATACTATAACTGTTGGGACTTGTCCCAATACATTTGTGGGTTGAATACATGAATTATTAGCAATAAAGTTTCGGATTCCACCGTCCATGTATAGTCTCCTTCAACCTTTTCTATCCACAGCCACATTCTCTGTTTAACGTTTGCAGGGCCATAACTTTCTTTTATATTTCTTTCCAAGTTAACTTTGATCTTTTTTTTTTTTTTTTTTGACAAGCAACAACCTAAAGGGGTATATATACAGGAAAGAGACTATGTCTCTTAACCCTAACCTAGAGCTTTTGGCACCTTACCGCACCAAGTTAACTTTGATCTTTCTCCTTGTCTTTTGTTCTCCCCCAGCTCTTCTGCACCTGGGCATTAGGATCCCTTCACTAGACATATCCAAACCATCTTAGGTTGTTTTCAATACCTAATCTTCAATTGGAGAAACTCCAACTTTTGCTCTAATAATTGTATTCCCTATTCTATCCTTCCTTTAGCTTCCGCACATCCATCATAACATTCCCATTTCTATTACCTTCGTGATCTTGTGGCTTTGGAGTCTCTTGGGAGCCCAATACTTGGTGCCATACATCATACATTCATACCTGTAAAACTTACCCTTCGGCTTTTGAAGAATCCTCAAGGCTCGATGTACTTCCCCATTTCACCATCTTACCCGATGTTAATTATAATATCCTTTTCAATCCCTTCATTATTATGATTTATTGATTCAAGGTATACAGTGGTCACTAATAGACTTTACCCTCTACGGCTCAACCAAAGGAAAACCTTCACATTGTTGAAGCAATTATGAAAAGTCTCACATTGAAAAAAACAAACATAAAATGAATGAGTTATATATAAAAGATGCAAGTGAAATTGTACTAACAAGGTTGACATTATAATCTTGGAAGCACAATCCTTTGTATGTAACCCAAAATATAAAATTTAACATGGTATCAAAGTAGGTTTTGATTATGTCCTTGGCCCGTAGGTGGCCCAACCTCTCTTGTGGTCTCTCGTTTGCTTGCATAACAACATGCTTGCAGTGAACCATGTGTGGAAGGAAATAGTTTCACGTGAAGGGGAGAGATGGTTTAAAAGGTCCTAATTGTGTATGTGTCGAATATACTGATAAAAAAAATGTGAGACTCCCACGTGAGAAAAAGTGTTGAAGTTGTGATGAAAAGTGTCGCACCAAAAAAAAAGTGTAAGTGAAACTCTACTAACAAGATTGACCATTTAGTAGTGTAAGCTTAAACCTTAATATGTATATCAATTTTTAAAATCGAACATGGTGTATATATATTCAATAACCTATTCCCTCCAATTTTCTTCTTAATATTTCACTATATATATAGTTTTGTTCCATCCTTATCACTTTCTTGTTTTTTAACCCTTAAACATGCATAAGTTACTGCTCGCATTTAAAAAACCCATTATTTGGGTATACTTCAAATAATCTTATTCGGAATTCAACCACATTATTGTGTAAAAAACCTCCAATTTGTCATCTGTCGCAATTTCATAAAAATTTGGAAACCATGCCTCCAAGCGACAATATTTTCAGTCGGAGCTACTTTACTAATCTTTTCTTTCTTTCTTGTTTCTCTTCCTCTCCTAAAATTACTTGTTCCAATACAGTCATGTGCTTCTTCACAAATTTCAATCTTCATCTATAACAGAAATATAGGGTTTCTATTTTCCTTCACACATATTTGACTGATCCCTTGTGGTCCATCATCAACTAGATTTGCTTCTTTTCTTTTCGACTCTTTACATAAATTTTCTCTATTTCCAGTATTTTTCCACAGTACCTGTCATAATTCATACGGTTTGTAATCTATTACAACAATATCAAAGTTTATGCAGATATCTTGACCAAAACTCTTAACAGACTCACTTTCAATTTTTGTTGACTAGGATTGGACTCTCCGTGAGAGCTCCATCTGGAGGGGCATATTAGAAAATATATTATAATAACATTTGTATTAGAACAAGGAAATATAGTAGTTGTTATAATTAGAAAATATATATTAAAAAATTAATTTGTTTCTTGTTTCCAATATAAATGCCTTGTATAAACGGATTTGAACTGCACTAGCTAACACAATTCAATTACATCGACATATCCTCCTAATCTTAATTCACTCCTGTATTTCAGTCTTAGGCTTACTTTGCCTAATCATCCAGAGTCCTAAAGTTTGTATCCATCCTTCCAACTTAAAATTACACCTGATTCACTCTCACCAGCAAAGAGAGTGCCATATGAAAAAACATGCACCAAAATACCTCATCATGAAAGGGTATCGGTGGTTCATCAATCTCTTAAGAGATTTTTTTTTTTTTTTTTGGGTAAGAAAGCTTCTCATAGTTTAATACAAGATAACCCTCCAGATAAGGTTTAAATAAGTTAGCACTAAGATGAGAGAGATATGTAAGAAAGATGGTTAATGAGAACCACCTCAACTGTAGGTGCATCACTATTTCACACACAAACAAGCCACTCATTGTAGGACGAATCCATTAAATGAGGAGACTGAAGCAGTTCTAAATGTACCTCTACCAAGTGTATCTGAATCAGTTGGATTGGATGGGATTGGGTGGGTTAGTAAGGGTTTTAATGTAGACTTTTGATGAATTAAATTTTGATACATACTTTTGCCTCTTGCTTCCTAGTTTCCAGTTATTACTCCTATAGTGATATTGATTTTTTAAAGGCTAATTATAAACTATCCAAGTACATATAACCAGATCAAGGTGTTGGTTTTAAGGAATTATAAATGTTGTCTCGACTTAATTGTTCTCTTTTATATTCTTTTCTATATATAAGTAAAAAGAATCGCAGCCAAACTTTAATTGGTTGAGACTCACTCATGACAAAGAGGTGATGTCACCTCATAAATTAACACTTATACCTGCCTCAATGAATTTGTGGGCGCAGAGCGCCCGCCTGGATAAATTTGTTTGGTGGGCGCAGAGCGACCCCCATTTTGCGGCTTCCATTTTTACATACCAAAAAAAAAATAGCAGTACTCACTTTTACAATGATAGAGAGAATATTGATCTTACTTGTAATTGAGTTCGAACAAGCTCAAGCTTTGATTCCTGTTTGAATTTTAAAAGTAAACAATCATACAAATGATATGTTCATAATACAATAGCAAGCTTGAGAAAATATGACAGTAACATAATACCTGATCCTGAAGTGCTTCTTTAAGCTGAGAAACCAATGTATCTCTAGATGCTTCAGCACTTTCAAGTTGCCCAACACATTGTTGAAGGGCATTTTCCTGCTCTTGTAGTTCATCCATCAATGTAGACCCCTGCTGACCACCTGATTAATATAAAAGATATTAATTAAAAATTTAGAGAGACAGCGAGTGAACATAATATAAAAGATCTTAGAAATTACTGTTTGTAACATTTATGATGTTTTAATTATCTTTATTGCTACAGTAGTCTGGTGCGATCAATTTTTGGTTTGGTCCGGTCCTGAACCAACTCATTTCAGTCCAGTCTCAGTCCATACTTTTGGGAAAAATCTGTCTTTGATCCAATCCATTTATATTTCAACAAACACCCTTACACCCGTCGACAGCCATTCCTCAGGTAACTAGGTGTGAAAACTTTCTAACAGCCATCTCGTAGGTATAATGTCTTCATGAGCATGCTAGAAACAAACTGAGCATGCTAGTAATAAACAAACAATAGCAACTCCTTTGACATTATACACAATTACAATCAATCCAATTAATTTGCAAATGGCCATAAAAATAAAAAGATAAATGTTGAAATTTGTTTAACTTTCCATATAAAAAAAAATCATGAGATTTGATTGTGTAGTAAATTTAGGGATTCGATTGTGTAGTAAATCGTGGGATTGGATAAATCAAATTATTGTTTCCTATTATGTATTTCTCCTACACCCATTATAATATGGATTTTTGTACTAAACACATCAAGATAGTGAATACACATTTAGCCCTTTGGGCATGTGGGGTTTGGATGTAGGCCTTATGGCCGAACCACATTATTTCCTTATGTTCACTGTCTTCACTCCATTTATCCCACACCCCCATATCATATATCCTCTAAATACTCAACACTAGATAACCATAGTAATAATTGGATTGAACAATAATATTATAAATAGTTCATTTATAAGACCTTGTTACGCAGCATGTAGCATGCACATTTGGTTCAAGAGATTTTAATGAGCACTACTTCCAAAGCAGAACTCTCACCTTGAATTGAGTTATGTTCTAAATCTTCCTCAATTCTACCCACATGACATACAGCAGCATTACAGTTGCTTAAGGCAGTTTCCTCATTGAAATGTTCATCATATATAGGTTGAAATGCAGTAATTATCTTTTCAGGCAGACCTCCAATAACCAATCTCTGAAAATAAGATGATCACAACACATGAAAGCATAATAGATAAATAAAACAAATCACAAACCAAAAAGGTGAGCTGAACACTTACAACTCTCACTGACTGAGCATCCTTCTTCAATACTTTGATTGTATTCAAACTCTTTCCGTTGTTGACAATTAGAGGAGGAGGATCCTTACCCAGCAAGTCATCTTTCAGACTTTGACCCCGAGATCCAAATACTTTCCTTTCTTCCCATATGTTAACCTGAACAATTATGATACCAACAGATCCAACCAAAGCCACACACAAGAAAAAAGAGGATCAATTACAGAATTGTTTATCAAAGTCAGGAACTATGCACATGTGGAAGTAATGCTCATATACATAGTCAAAAAGCAAAATAGACATGTAGGCAATTAGCTGAACTGATTCATCTTCCCAGACTTCAACCTATTAACTAATATTTCATGTCCGAAAAAGCAGAAGAAAAGACTATTCTTCAGGACATACCAGTCTCATTACTTGTTTCTTTTCATTCTCATCGCCAGTTCCATAAGCATGCTTCAGAGATGAAGGTAGAACTTTCCAGAATTCATTCACAAACTCACTGCCCTTTCGTCTACTAGTTTGCAAGATGTCATTAGCCAAAAATAGAAAAGGCACACATTGCTCTTTCTGTGCTGAGTTGAACAATTTATCCCATGTCTCGACAATCTGTTTAGCTTTCTTCCGGTGAGAAACACACCAACGAGACAATGCTGATACACGTTTAAGGAAATACACAACTCAATAATATAAAGAAGCAAACTATTCTGGAGGCACATGACTTAAAATCATGTATTTAAAGAAGCAAATATGGGAATACCACCCAGCAATATTCTCAATCCTTCAAAATACTCAGTTGCTGATGAGAAATTCATGCTGAGTTATACCTCGCAATTTAGTTCTTGCTAATAGTATTAACGATATTTAGTGTTATCAATGGAATCAAGTTTTCGCAGAAATATACAACTGATCTCTCAACACAAAAACTAAGGATAATGTTATAAACGACCCTCCAACTCTACAAACATATCTTAATTGACCATCCAACTATTTTTAAAATCACCATTGATCCTTAAACTATACAATCTCAAACATATATGAGTGTAGTAATCAATAGTATAGACATTTATTGTAACATAAATAATAAATAGAAAGGATGAGGATTTAAATATAATTATTTATCTTCCGTGCACGAACTAATATAATTTTGATTAGGTAAATAAATTCGTGATTTTTTGTTATGATTTTTTTTTTTTTTTTTTTTTTTTTTTTTAAAAAACGGCCCTAAGGGGGATTATAACAAAAAACACAATTTGGAGCAGCTTCGCTCATTGACAATCACTACAGGGAACAAAAATGAAGTTTATTTTTTTTTTTTTAATAAACAACGGCCTGAAGAAGTATATATACAAGAAACCAATAGTGTTCAGGAAGAGACTATGTCTCTTAACCCTAGCCTAGAGATTTTGGCACCTTACCGCACCAAAGTGGTCTCTTACACCACCACCACCACCAAGAATGTGTTGAGTGGGAATTGATCCTGAGACCTCCTCCCACTCACACAGCTGGATTAACCACCTTAGAGGCAAGGTGATGCAGGAATGGTCTCTCAGCTTTGGGCCTCTAGTTTCTTAATCCAATAATTACGCTTTGAAGTTATTAACATTGAGCCCAAGGATAAATAACCAATGACACTTGATAAACAATTAATCTTCTTTATAGTTAAGTATGTGACTGTGATGATTCAGGTTATAAACTAAGGGATCTACTTATTATATATTTACGTAAAAACTGTAGAGGATCTCTTCTATCAGGGAAGCATATTAAAACTCCTAGAAGTTAAACAGAAAGAATTTATAAAATTGCATATTCAGTTTACTGGCACAATAATTAATTCAGAAATTTCAAACAAGAATCGAACAAAAATTTTAATAGACATAATAGATGTGTATCATGTGACCTCTGAGATTTTCTGCATTGCTATTCTTTCTACCCTTTTCATTCTTGTCCTACTGCATCCCAGTGGGGCATGGGTACTGGCTGTACAGCTACATGCAGGGATGTATCTACTATTGGCTGCTGGGGGGGCCCGCTGAATTATAATTATGTTCAATAATATCACTTAATTTAGAGTAAAAGTTACATTTTTCTCAAATAACTTTCTTAAATATTTTAAAGTCATCCCCGTTTAAATATGTTTTGCCCCCAAAACAATTTTAATATTTTCAGGTAAATCTCTCTGTCTCAAAATAAGTGTCCAATTTCTCTAATAAAAATTGCTCCAAAATGAATGTCTACTTTCTTTATTGGCTAGTTAGTTATGCATGAATTACAGCAATGTTAGAAGATCAATTACAACCCCTAGAATTTGTTCCAACAAGAGCACATGGGGTGTAAGGGAGAAAATACAATCCTAACTAATTTATCCTTAACTTTAACAAAAATAAAAAAAGTAGACACTCAGTTTTGGCACGAATAGTGTAGTTATTTATCGATAACCAATCATCAAAATTTTAATTATTTTCACATGCACCAAGTATTTAATTAAAAAATGTGTTTTTCCACAAACTAAATTCTAAAATTCTTTTAAATATTTCAGATAAACCAAAAAAAATTAGCAGGTTCTAAAAATTTATTTTGCATTGAATCATGTTGTATGAAGAAAAGAAAAAGGTTCATGTTATAAATGTTAAAATATAAAATATATAAATTTATTTTTAGAAAATTAATTATTTGTTAAATAGTATTTATCTTTAAATCTTGCCCCCACTGAACAAAATTATGCATCTCCCTAGATGCATGAATAGCCTTTATAATGTTTCATCACCAAAGTGGTCTCTTACACCACCACCAAGGATGTGTTGAGTGGGGATCGATCTTGAGACCTCTTCCCACTAACAAAATTGGAATAACCAATTGCGCCACCCTTAGTGGTTGATTGTGTTTACTGTTTACTTTCCTACACTTTCAAATTATATACCTATGGTTCTTCTCATAGCAAAACCTAAAAATTAAAAATAAATTTGAACTAGAATATATAAGCCTATTATGAATACTCGAAACATCTCAACACAAATGTACCCCCTCCCACCCCCAATTCTAAATAATAATAAATAAAGGAAGGAAAGAAGACAATCACCCAGGAAGAGATAGCTTTCACAAATCAGAACTGCACACCTGCCCTCAATATTTAAAGACTTCTATAATTGCACTGAACTTCTACTATGTCACTACTTAGAAATGATCTACCATTAGTGATTTAGGATCCATTGGGTAATATTTGAAGATAAAAATACTTTCGAAATTACTTCATCAAACTAAAGAATCAGGGAACAAAAAGGGCAGCAAATTTTAACTCTTTCCTTGAGGCAAAAAGAATGAAACTTGTATAAACGCAAGGAACTGTGGATATAGAACTGTCAATACATGAACCCAGAATTGGCATAGCAAAAAGATATTTGAACACCCTAAAATCAATTCCCAACAGAGCAGCACCTTCAAGAATTATATAGCACGCACAAAGCATTGCATATGATATAATTTATCAAAACTAAGAGGTTCTCAAATCATAAATCAAATGTAAACTCAAGGACTCATAAGAAAGGATACATTCGATAATAGTTTGGGAGTTGTTTAGTTTTGACAACTTCTCAGCAAATATTTTTCCATCAAAAGCGTCGTTGCTCATCTTGACCTTTCCACTATCACATATCCTGTATCAATACCTTAAAATGATAAACAAAAGTGTAAGAGTATGACATAAAAAATCAATCCAGATATTCTGCAACAACAAGAAAAAAAGCATGACAAATACTTGGAAGATTATTTTTATCCTTTCTAGTTCAAATATGAAAGAAATTGAAATAAAAATTTCAAAAAGATCACTAGAATTTATGAAATACAACAGAAATATGTAGGTACGTACTATGAACAGTGAGTTCTTCCCCAAGAGTTTATATTAATCCACATCAGTTGCATACAACATTAGCCACTAAACTAGATTTACTTTGGAGAAAACTTAAACTCACATTCCAACACAAATTGTGGAAGAAAAACAACAACAAAAAATACTATTTTCTTAATTGTACATAATTGAAGTACCATGCACGAGTAAGCCTTCTAAAAAATTAGCAATTAACTTTCCAATTGAGATCAAGTTTGCATTTTGCAATGTTTTTCATTTTGGAAATAGCTATCCACAGTCAAGCATTTTCAAAATCAAAGAATAGCATACATGTAACATAACACTTCAGATCACTATTCTTTTTCATCTATTTCACACTTATTTGACAGCATTTATTAGCTTCTGCAGTTCGGTCTTGCAATAACCATACAAACTCCATATACCCTAAATAAGGAATCCCCATTCCTTGACATCTAGAGGCCACTGGTTGTACCTAAACTCTTACTTCATTGCTAAATTAGATCCAATGAAACAACCAAAAAGAAAATCTTGGAATAATGCTGCACATATATAATGAAAAGAACACTTCAGTAGCAGTGGAATAGCAAGGCTAAAACTGATTCTGTAGAGTGGGTAAAAGTTACCCAACCAATACAAAAAAATAAAAAATAATAAAAATAAAAAATAATAACTATTTGTGGCTATCAGTGATTCAACATATAAAAATATATTTTTAATAAAAAAAATTACATATTCTAATGAATCGTACATCACCAGTATAAAATCCTAAATCAGTAAACTTGCTTATTAGCAAAATAAAACAATCTATCTACCAGATTATTGTTACATTAATTTCGGTTTTATCTTCTACTTTAACAATACATAATCTTAAAATTTTCTGAACAACCATATTAAATTTTATGTTAAATCGACTATAGCCAAAACAACATGTTTGCAATTATGAGAAGATATTGGAGAGTAGTTCTTACCAATAAATTAATTGCACTTCAAAGTTCAAACTCTTGCGTGCCTGCATAACAAGAATTTTGTGTGTACATCAGCACAAAAAAAGAACATATATTACTTTCAAAAGCAAATTAAACCAATTACTGAATCTGTACATAGAAGATAGACCAACTATTATGATGGACGGATGGACCAAACACTAAAGGTGACAGTAAAATAAAGCATAGTCATTGTTTCAAGTGAATCACAACTAGCAACACTCTACAAATGTCATGGTTTAGGCGGATTGAACTGTCATTTTGAAGAAGAAAAAAAATCTACTGCTTCTAATCTACTCACAACAAGCAGTACCGGCCAATAAAGAACAGACATTTGACAATTGAAAATGCAACACTGTGTTAGCAGTACTAGTTAGCACGTAGTAGTGCCATTTTGAAGAACCAAAACAAAAGGTATCAAACAAAAAAGAAAATTATTGCTCCTATTCTGATCATAACTAGCCACAACTAGCAAAATTTAAAACATAACGAATTGAAATGCAATATTGGGTGAGAACAAAGAGCTATCATTTTGAAAGGGGGAAGAAATATATTGCTTCTATTTTAGTCAGAAAGTGGAGCTACAAATTCCCACGAAAGATCAAACATTGTTAACACATAAAACTAACATTACGTCAAACGGGGACAACAATAAATAAATAAATAAATTCATAGCCTCATATTCAGCCACAACTTAGCATTTTCTAACATCGAATTCTAAATCCCTATTTCGTTCTCTCTCCGAATCCGATTATGGAACACAACAACCACGCATTCCCTAAAATTCACTCCAAAAATCCACCTACAGAGTGTGATTGTTCTGTATGAAACCGAGCTCCAGTGACCACAGACGGAGTAAATGTGGGGTTCAAAAGAGAGCCTTGGGACGGCAGGGAAGAGAAAGATATTAGATAGCAACAACTGGAGAGAGAAGACTGACCTGATCGATGGTTGACAGAAGAGAAGCTTGTTGAGGTTGGAGTTGTAGCTGATTCAGTTCGTGGTTTGGGTTTGGGTTTGGGTTTGGGGGCACTTCAGGACAGCAGCAGCAGAGAGAGAGAGGGAAACTAACGAACGGGATAGGGTTTTCTCTTTTTCCTTTAATTCTTTTACTTACTGAAATGCTCCTCTCTCTCTCTCTCTCTCTCTTCATTCTTTTTTATTTTTTTTTTAGGGTAAATTACAGATGACTCTGGGCTTGTTTGTTAAGTCTACGTCATGTCGGTAAGTTTTGGTAAATTTTGATAAAGAATTGAAAGTTTCGATAAGTTGATGGTCTATTACGTTAAATATGTTTGATAAATGACTGAGTAAATGTGCTGGTAAGTTGAGTATTTTGTTTGGTAAAATAATTCAATAAGTCAATTACAAAGTGAAAATGACCAAATTGCTCATGATATGAGTATTAACATATTTTAATAAAAATGAATGGTATAAATCTAATAATTTAATTAAAATAAATATAAACGAAACGGTTAACTATTTATTAC
>JAYMTA010003586.1:0-13980 GCA_036897625.1 Pelargonium cotyledonis | reverse complement strand
TAGCTTTGCTAGGCATATGATTGGCTTCCCTAGCCTTCATGGGCGTTGATGAATGTCTAGAGTGACTTGTTTTGGCCTAGGAGTACAGTACACTTGACTTGGGCCGAGACCGGATATGGGCTTTGCGGACCCGGGTTGGGCTACCCGAGAAATTCTAACCTGCCACGTGTCATCTTGTGTGTTGTCAAGTGACTTATGATTTTTTGGGTAGCATCAATTACAATAAAAAAATATTTTTAATACAACTGACATGGCAATGATTAATATTATTATAATAATTTTGTAATATAACTAAATTTTAATAAATTATTTATAATATAACTTTACTATGTAACCATTGACTAGTTTTAAAATTTTCAAGCAAATGCCCTTCTACCTAGTTTAGGGTTTGAACGAAACCCTCAAGCACCCTCAAGCACCGTCGACAACCGCCTCTCTGCTCCAACCTCCGCCTCTCCACCGCCGATGTCCTCATCCCTCACGTCGCATTCACCGCACTAAATGCAACCGCGCCTTTCACATTCTGTGTATCATCACTTGGCTTAGATCTCACACTAGTTGCTTGATTTACCGAGCTCTAGTTATGTCAACGGTTAAGCTGTTGAGATTATGGAGAGTTTGGTCACTGGAGAAGAGACTCGAGATCCAGAGAGCAATGCATAAGGTGAAGAACAGGGGGCAGAAAAGAGGAAGGTGGTGCAATGGAGATTGAGAACATAGCATGCAGGGCTAATAATTGGGAAGAAGATGAAACATAGACAACAAGGAGATCGATTTCTTTGAATTCTTCGTTAGCTTACAGATTCCCAGTTGGTAAAATCGAGTGCAGCGGTGCTTGGTTTTTTGGTTGTGACGACGGAGCTTGAGGGTTTGGTACAAACACTAAAATAGGAAGATGGAGATGAGTAATAAAAAATAATATAATAATAATAACATCCAATTAAAACATGACAAGTGTCAATAATTATGATTATAGTTAATAGTTTAAATTAAATTGTATCATTGATGCTACCCAAAAAATCATTAGCCAAAATAGTCATTAACAAGCCAACACATGGCACCCGAACACCACCTAGGCGATATGTTTGAGAAACCTTCTTGATTCCCCACGCCTAGTCCAATGAGCCCAAAGAATTACCGAAGAACTTAGTTCGTTATCTCCCAAAGATTAGCACCAAGGAGAAGCTAAAAGACGACATCGGAGCAAAACTTGAGCTGACAAGGAACAATGATGCAACATGAGCAAGGGATGTTCCGACATCCATCGACTTCCCATGTCCGCCCTCCAACTCCCATGTGAAAACGAGATCTCCTTCTTAACAATGATGTTGCGGCATGAGTAAGGGATGTCGTGACATCCATCCGCTTCCCGTGTCTGCTCTTTAGTTCTCGTATGGAAATTGAATTTCCTTCCCAACAACGATGTTGCGACATGAGCATGGGATGCCGTGGAATCCACTCGCTTCCCATCTTCGCTCTCCAAATCATAAATTTATAGAAAAACAAAAGGAAGGAAAAATAAATTAGGGGTGTAAATCTACTCAGCCAGGCCTAGTGTTCAGATGTTTGATTTTTATTAGGCATACTTAGGCTCAGATTTCACAATTTCCCAGACATAAAGATTCACATGACAATCTTTTCCAAGCTCCACCTGATTATAGTAGGGTGAAAATGTTAAAATTTAAAATCTGTTCCCTATTATTAAAAGTAGTAGAAAATTATGATCTATATTCCTAGGCTTATAATTAGTTATTCAATATTGACTTATTATCGGTTTATTTTCTATTTTTGTGAAAGAGTAACACCAACATTAGAAAATTGAAAGAACATACTACAAAAAGATGCTTTCAGACCTACTTAATTGGGCAAAGACAAGCTTTATAAGCTGATCTCTCTCTTTCTCTCTCTCTCCCCCGTTTCTTTATAGATGGTCTAAAATTTTTTCATCTTTTATTAATATTAAAACAAGTATGTTATCATCTTACACTTCTAGTTTAAGGTACATGTTTCAGTTGAGTCGGTTCTTCACCTGGTATCAAAGCCATGGTGACCTAAGGTCACAAGTTCGAGTCACCAGTCACCACCCTAATTAAACTTCAGCACAAAGTAAGAAGACTTGTACATGGGTGTTTGGGCCCACTTGCAAAACGATACTGAGCTTGCCCGTGGAGGGCATGTTAAAATATAATAATTAAATAGGGTCTTCAACTTATTAGTTTAAGCATTTAGTTGAGTTGGGTTTTTACAAGTTAGATGCTTTTTGGGTAGTGCCAATTATTTTATCATGGTGGATTAATAGTTTGTAACTTTTTATCGAGAGTCATATCAATTGTAGCTAAAGCTGGGCTGGTTCTTTCGAAGTTGGATACGACTTTAGTAGTGCCTATTATTTTATCATTTTGGGTTAATAGTGCATATCAAGAGTCAGATCAATTGCAAATTAGTATTGTAAATATATAAAATATTGTAATTTCAATGCAGACCAAATCTTTTGGGTGTAATTGATTCATTCCAGCCTCCCACAAGGGATTTCTTGAAACCGATGTGTATGCCCATTTGTGATATCATTATATTGCCTTCACTAGGATAAGTCCCTACTTCTGGTAAAGTGGAAGCTGGTGCTATTCGAAGTGGATTGAAAGTACACAGTTAGATAGTCAACAAGTAATCAATCAAAGGGTTTGGTTGGTCATTTTCAAATGCAAAAAGTTCATGAATTTAGTTTGAAATGTAGATTTTTTGCTAAATGGTCTTTCATTCCCAAGACGTCTAGTTACATATTTGAGTTGTAAGGGGAAATTAATCTCACATTATGTATGTTAGTTGTTCAAGTGAGTTTAGCAAATGATCCACAACTTGTTTGAATTGTTGTTTGTTCTTCTACCTTTGCCTAGGTTTAGAGTCATTCTCATGACTAAAGTCATTGACATAGGGCTCACATTGTAGCAATTTTCTTTGTTTTAGTTGCTCATACATATTATTACATTTGTAATTGTACTATTATATTATAGGTTCTAGTCATGCCTTCAAGAGATGTAGGGACGGTGCGTTCTATAGAACACAACTCAGAGGCTTATTTCATTGCTAGAGTTGGAGATAATGTGGTGGTCAGTCTACAAGGCATTATTGGTAATGAGGTAATTTTTTTTTTTGGGGGGTTGGGGGGTGTGTGTTAGATGTTGCAACCCCAAATTTAATTGGTTCTCAAGTATATGTCCTCTGCAATGGCTATTATATATGTGTTTGTCTCCTAGGTTATTTGCTTGTTTATACAAACATAATGTATAATCTTGTAGTTGGAAATGGGCAGTTGGAATTTCATGTGCACCATGAAAAAAGGTTGCTAGAGTTGTGAAAATATTGTCATTGTTGGATCTTAAGATAGGAAAGATTTCAAAGAAGGCACCCTGCTGCCTAACTGCAAAATAGACTGCAGTTCTCGAGGTGAACACACATATATGACTATGATTGTTAATTTTTCCATTGGTCTGGTGGTAGCTTCAAATTTGATTGGTTTTATCTCATACATTTAGGTTATTTTGCATGGGTCAATATGTGTGGAAGAGTATTCAAGTAGCAATTCTCTTGGAAGGGTGTTCCTTAGAGTATTAGGAACAACTATAGCTGTAGGAATCATTACCCAAATAATAGATGAGAGGGAATAGTTTGTTTTGTCATGTATGACTCGTTAGTGGTACTTGATATGCCTATTGGCTTGTTTGTACATTAAGCTGCCCAGCAGTTGTTGTAAAGGAAAGCTAGTGACAAATTTTCATGTATGGACTCATTTTGTTTTGATTGGTTTGCTCCTGTCATTTGAAGGATATGATTTAGGCCGTCTTTGAACCGCTTGAACCATATATTCCTACCCTTTATGCATGGAATGAGTGTGAGAATTGTGAATGAATTGCCTATTGATCCCGATAACTAAAACACCTCTATATTAGTGGAGAAGAGAAGGTTACTCAACCTATGAAATCATTGCATTAATTGAAATTGAAGCTAGCATGCCTTTGCCAAAGATTAGGGAAGTCCCGAGTAACAAAAATGATGCGCGCACACACACGCACACGCACACGACTTGCTATGGCTTTGCAATCTTTTGAGATACTATTCCGTGTCGAACCCCATTGTGTGATTGTTAGCATGTCATTAGGAATGACGTTTTTACCTTGAATATTGTCATGTGTGTCCGGTTCTGATGATAGTTGTTGATGTGTGCCTAATTATGTTGCATGTAGTATAGTTGCATATAGGATAGCTTAGCATAATTTAGAATTCTTTTTCTTTTTCTCACTCTGTCGCATGGGGACATGCTTGAGCTTATTCTTGGGAGGTTAGATAACTCGCATTTTATGCTAGTTATTGAATTCTAAATTATGCGTAGCTGTCCCTTTTTGCAATCGAATCGCCCTTATTTGAGTGTGAAATTATCAGAATCCCTTTCTTGTGCTTAAGTGTATTTAATTTTGAATTTGGTTGATATTTAGTGTTTTGTGCATTTTTACGCTTATTTGTGCTCTATAATGCTTGTTTTAGTGTTCTGGATGTTTTCAGGTATTATGAGCAGGTTCGAGCATGCAGGGGAGAAAAAACCGAAGTCGGATTACGGGAAAAAAAAAAGCCTCCAACACCGTGCCATTGGCTCTCAGCGCCCCAGCGCCAATGAGTCTACCAAATCCAAAATTCAAATGGAGACAAGACGCGTGTCAACAGCTCAGTAGCGTGATCTCCGACGTCGTCAACGGAAGTCAACCCTCGTGGTGCCGCAACATCGACTCTCAACACCGCGGCGCCGGTCTGCTGAACCTCTATAATTTGAAACTCAATTTTGGAGCAAAAGGTTCGGATTTTTGAAGTTATCACCTCCTCCATATCACTCCTAGACCTCTCAATTGCATTTCTAGAGACTCCACTTCGTCAGTATCATCTCATCTCTTTCAATTTTGCTTATTACTCTTGTATTTGGATATTTTCAGATTGATATTGCTTGAGATTTTGGTAGATCATTGTTGTGCACTTGTTACTCGATTGTGAGATCATCAATCCCTACGATTTAGACATTTTACTTGCTGTTTCCAAATTGTTTTAATTGTTAATTGATTTTGGTTTTTATGATTCAATTTCTTGATTATTGTCATCTTAATTTGGTTTATATGTTTATTATGTTTATGTTGATTATCGTCATTTTCACCCATATCATGACTAGGATTAACTAATCCCTAAGTGATTGGGATGTAGTTGATCGTAGAACGATGGGTCAATTTTCTCAATAACCTTTGTGTGGTGATATTAAATCGACTGACTGTGACGGCTCGTTGGGTGCAATGCCTTTACGTGTCTTGATCACCCACAACTCAGATCATAGCACGGTCCACGCCTTGACTATAGGGTAGTTCGTGCGGATCGAGCCGTTTAGTGGAGTGACTCTATTGAAGTAACATTCCTTAGAGCGCTCCATGCCCACATGAGAGTCAGACGCAATGCTAGGGTGTATGCGCGACCTCCCTTGCGGTAACATGGATGGGGGCGTAAATTATGTCTAGGCGTAAACCGAGAATGACATATTCACCCTAACTCACATATGAGCCCTACACAGGACATCGTGTGTAAAAGCGGTCTCGGGTGACCACATCGACTATCACTACACAAGGTAGAGTAGGTTAGCCAATCAATCTCGTGAAGATTGACTACATCCTGACTCACGTCTTCTCCGAATTCCAGGTAAATATCTCATCTCTCTTGTTTCAATTAATCATTTACTTTATGTACGATTCATGTTCATGACTACACACACAATCACAATCCCCCAATACTGCTTATACACTTTCCTAGGTTAGTTCACACTAGCACTAAGTACACAACTACAAACCACCTCAGGTTCCATGTGGATACGATAACTCAAACTTCACCATCCTATATTACGAGGTCAATACCGGTATACTTGCCGGAGCCATACCTCTAGACTTGGTCGGAGATAGGAGCAGGTTTATCTTAGGGCGTGTCGACAATTGGAGAAGACGAACGGAGATGGGTAGGCTTTAGTCGAGTGAGGTCAAGGCTGACAGAGATGGGAGCACGATGACGGAGATAAACAAAGATGATGATCAAGGATGCAAACTTTGACGACGACAATGATTTGAGAGGACATAAGGTGCGACTGAGTGAGGAAATAGGGTGAAAAACCCTAATTTTTGTCTTTCTTTTCTATTTATATTCTCAGCACCAACACGACCCATGTTGGGTCACATAGGTCTTGCCTTTCTTCGTGTTATGTATCGTGTTACTTTTCAACCTGAGGTCCAATTCATTGGACACGACCCATGTAAGCCGTGTTGAGGACCATGCAGGTCATGTCACACAGGAAGATTAGTCCCAAATTAAATCTGATTGACATGACCTGTGAGCCGTGTTGCGGGCCGCGTCGTAGGTCGTGTTACCATCCAAATCAATGGACACCGCTTACAGGGTCGTGTGACACATCGTGTCGTAGGTCGTGTTGTATAGGCAGATTAAAATTTTGACGAACACGACCCGTGACATGACCCACGTGGGCCGTGTCATACCCGCATTGCTCCAATGTGTTGTAATCTGGATTCTGACACTCAAAAAATCTATCAAGGCATCGGGTGGGTTAAATTTAAAGGACAATAAGGGGATATACTACCTAAAGAATCTAAAAAAATGAAACAAAATAATAGTATACATGTTGACTTGCCTCTTAACAAGCACACTTGTTTAACGTCATTGCCTCGACATGTGATGCCTTAGTGAGACTCAAGAGTAGACTTTAACATTCCTCTGTGATCAACCGACATATCAATTGCTCAAAGTTGGTGAACTTGTACTAGGCGGGTGGCAGACCATCCATTAGAAATCAAAACTGAACCATTAGTTAATATACTTGTTACCTCAAATGATCCGGTCCACCTTGGCTTACTCCGAAGGAGAAAACAAGCTCACCTAGAATGCTCGAGAAACACTTCCTTCCTCACATTTATTTTCAGACTCTGGGTTGATTTAGAGTCCGAGTTATCCTTCTTTAGCTCGTGAGGAAGAAAGGTCGGTTGTAAGACCTTCGATTCTTAAGAAATAGCTCATGTACACTCATTTTTCAACTTTTGGAAGGTCTTTCTCAAGTCGGCCTCAACTTGTTCCCCGCATATGTCCATTAACAACTTCCCAGCCTTCACATCAATTTTCATACTCGCAGTGGCTGGGAACGGTCAAACAATGATCAAAGGCACTTGTACATCCTATTCCATATCCAATATAAAAAAATCACAAGTAATTAAAAACTTGTCAATTTTCACCATTACATCTTCTACTACTCATTCTAGATATTTTGTTAATCGGTCAGCCAACTGGAGTTGCATACGCGTAGGCTTCATTCCCTTGAGACCCAATTTATTGTATATGGAGCGGGGCATCAGACTAACACTTGACCCCAAATCACATAGAGCACTCTCAAAACTGTGCTTCTCAAGGGTGCATGTGATGGAGAAGCTCCTAGGATCTTGCAATTTTTTTGGGATTCAATTTTGAATCACTATACTACAACTTTCTGTCAAACTCACTTGCTCATCTGCTAACTTCTTTTTATTAGCTAAGAAGGTCTTCATAAATTTCATATACCGGAGCATCTGAGCGAGTATATTGCAAATGGGAGATTCACATGAAGCTCCTTGATCATCTTGACAAACTTTTCGTACTGAGCTTCCATCTTGTTACTCTTTAGCCTGTGTGGAAAAGAGGCTTGTGCAAAGTGGGTTTTAGCATGAGTAGTTCTTTTTGTATTTCTTCTTTTTCCTCCAATACTTTTCTAGCAGCCCTATCATTTACTTCCCGCTTTTGTGATACTTTAACTTCATTATGGTGCTTTATGGGATTCACTATTGGTTGACTTGACAATGCTCCTTGGTACCTTTTTGTAAGACTATCGGCCAACTGTCCCACTTGAACTTCTAAATTCTTCTGAGATCTGAGCACTTAAACTATTGCAGTCTCTAATTTTTCAAACCTCTTATTTGATGTAGACTCCAATTATTTGATCTTTTCGATATTAGTCTTAGCAAACTTATTTAGAGCTACTTCCCAATCCTAAATTTGTCTAGCAGGTGCTTGATTCTGAGTGGGGTATGGTGCTTGCCTCTGGTTCCAATACCCCATAGGTGCTTGATTGGAATTCCTTTTCCCTTGACTAGCTTGATGACTCCATAAAGTATTATTATTATTGCTTATATTGTAGGACTGCTTGTAATTCACGTAATCCACTTCCTCAGTCTCAGTCTTAGGGCACCCTAAATAATCATGACGACCCCCAGAAGTCACACAGCTCAATCCATGGCTTTGTTGTCTCGGAGCTATTTGAGCCTTGTCTATCTGCTTCTTCAACTTGAAGCTTGGTGATTTGATTAACATCATGAATACCTCCCCTATGTGATGCACTTCGATTGACTCCTCTGAAGGGTGGGGAGTCTGTGCACATTCTTTCAAGATCTTCCCACGCTTCCTCATGTGTCATCTCCATAAATCTCTCGTGTGTCGAGGCATGGATTTGATCATACCCATCTTCATTTAACCTATTGTAGAAAATGGTGATAAGTTGGGGTAAAGAAGTTCTATGGTGCGGGCACATACATTGGAGATAAAAAAACCTCTCTCATGCTTTGTATAAGGACTCGTCATCTGCCTGGTAAAAAACATGTATATATTCACGAAGCTTATGTGTCAAACCTTGTGGAAAATATCTACCCAAGACCAAATACATTAGTTCTTCCCATGTGGCATGGAAACCGTTCCCATTATTCTCTTGCCTTACCGCTAAGAGAGAAAGGGAACAACTGACACCTAATATAATCTTATGGAACATCTCGATACCTAATGATATAACTATAAGTTAAGAATGTGTTTGAGTGTCTAGGTGCATCATTTGTGTCCAATTCCCCATAGAAAGGCTGTGTGGACACCAAATAAATCATGGGAGGCTTAATCTCAAAAGTGAAATTTATCTGATGTGTAGATACATATCGTGAATACGTCCTGTTTGTGGGTGGACGTAGAATGTCATTGAGGGTCTCCCTTCTCTCCACAACATTCTCAGTATTATTCATGCTATTTTGAACAACAATTCTACCACCAACAGTGGTAGTGTTATTAGGCTCTTCCTGAGTATTTTCAGCCATGGTAAGAGCCTTGATGTCTTTATGAGCTTCCTCTATTGCTTTGTGGGTTTTATTCCGTTGGTGAAGAGTTTGCTCAGGATCCGAATCGAATATGAGTATTGGACTCTTACTTCTTCTGACATAACCCAAAAGAGTCTTTGATCAGAAAGCAGGAAACAAGCACAAAAATTAAATCAACTAAAAATAAGGGAAAATTGTTGATAACTTATGGGGTTATCACTAAAAGAACATATAAACTCTTCACTTTCATTGTAGCAGATAATACCCTGCAATTTACCATTTAACAATTTCGTCAGTTAAGTCTAATTAAAACACCAAAAAAGACTAAAATACCCCCAAGTGATAATTTTTGTACATCCAAACATGCCCTTAACTTCAATTACATTAAAAATAAATAAATCCATCTTCTTCTCTGGGATAACATGACCCTCCGGCCAAGACCATGGTGACCATTATTTTTCGTGCCCAGATCTCACGGCAACGGCGAAGCTTGTAGATCTCGAGCACGAGCAACAATGGTCAACGGCGAAGCTCGTTCTCTGCTTTACTCGATTGTGCTAGCGGAGGGACTCCGGCGATGGATCACGTACAACTAATCGTCGAGACTATACTCCGATCACCTGTACTCGTCGAGCTTGTCTCCGACAAAGACTGGGCTTCTCTCCATCGATCTGGTCTTGGGGACTCGCCGACTATGTAAGATGATGGCGGTGGCTCACGATTTTGGCCCTACTATAGCCATTGACGGCGTATCAGTTGTTGGGCTCCCCCACCACCGACTTCGCTCCCCGCCAGCGGAGTTCCAGATCTGCTCCAACTTTGATCACGCCCAGATCTGATCTCCCCAATCCACTTCTCGACTCCCATCATCGATCTGGAGCTCGTCCAGATTTGATCTCCTCCCGATGAATCGTCGGAGTCCAACCGTGAAACCCACGCCGTGAACTTGGGTCTGGTTTTTGGTTAAATAAATGGTTCAATTTTTGGTTTGGAAATTAATATTTTAATTGATTTTTGGTTTGATTTTTTAGGGCTTCAATTGATTTGTAGATGATAAGTGATTTTGAGTTTGATTTTTGACAGAAATTTGGTTGAATTCATAACATGTGTTCCTCATTGTTTGAAATTTTTCGGCAAGTATTGAAGTTCAAACAATGAAGAGAAGAATGGAAGAAGGGCATTTTGGCCATTGAACTTTATTTAACTGCATGTGCGTTGCACATGACGTTTTCTGTCCAAGTTTCCGTCTTTTTTAACTATGAAAGTTCAAAATGTCAACTTCAAGGTGTTATGTGCTGCTTATTAATGTACATGGTACATAGATGCTTTAAGTGATAACCTTGTGAGGTTTATCTGCAATTTTCCTGAAAATAAAAGTAAAGTCCAAATTAAAAAATAAAAATAAAATCAAACAAGAGCTACGTACTAACTTTGTAATTGACTTATTGCTCTCCCCGGAAATGGCGCCAATTAGACGCCAATCAAATAATGATAAAAATAAGGTTGTCGATCCACAACGAAGGCAAAGCTAATTGGCAGAAATATCAACTCAAAAAGTAAAAGATTTAGGAATTTTAGTGAGAAAATTGCTTTGTAGAATGTAAAATAAAGTAGACTTCAAAAATTGTTGAGAATTTATCAATAAGAAAGAAATATAAGAATTCGGGGTTCATCAATTGCATCAAGGTTTAGGGTTTACATGCATGAATTAGGGATGTGCACGCGATATTACGCAAGCTATGCAAACTATATCTCGAGGCGAGTGCAAGTCTCAATTTGTGGTAAACCTAATTGATCCCTCACAGATGGTTTAGAACGAGACATGCTAGTAGGATGAATCTTACTGCCTCACACTAGGGTTAACCTCTATCTTCAAACAATTATCTAGTGTGTTTGATTGACAGGATCTGGGCAACATATCATATCTCTAAAGCCTAATTCATTGTCCTTAAGGTGAGATATTGAATCCCTTTAATACAAGCACTATGAATATATCAATCAAAGCATTGTTTATATCATTCATGCAAAAATCCTAATTATCTTTAGCAATTGAATACACCCCCCATTCATAGATCAGTGGGGCTTATTTATGCATAATCATGCAAGACAAACCAAACAATATTGATAACAAAGATTGTACTCAATAAAGTAAAGTAAACGTTACACAAACTTCGAATAACTTGTTGACATTGGCGGAGCCAACGGCCGGCCATCATAGGCCATGGCCTATACTTTGCTTAAAAATCTAAAATAAATATTAGATATGTTAAACATAATCTCAAGTTTGGCCCTTGCTTAGCGGGAAGAATGTTGTCTTCAATCCTTGATGGCGTGAGTTCTATTTCTATTGTAGACATTTTTTTTTCTTATTAAATGGAAGCCCAAATTCAGTAGCCCAATTTAACAATGAAGGCAACCCAAAAAGATAAAAATTAAGTGAGCCCAAAATTCAAAATAAGAAAATAAATCTTCTTTAAGAAGTTTCATATCACATCACCCTTCTCTGCTCCTGGTGACTTGTTAGCTTGCTCCAATTGTTTTGCATTTATCTCATATCTACACATTAATCTCTAACTTTAAAGTAAAGGTATTAATATTGTATTAATTTTATGATTTTTAAAATTATTTGATCAAGTTCCCCTTCCATTCAATTTTTATTTTGAAATGTTTAAATCTGATTAGGCAAACTCAAATTATTCATGTTAAATATTTAGGTGTTTGTTTATTGTCTTCTTCTTGTTGTTGTTGTTGTTGTTGGTATTATTTCATTGTTTGTTTTTACTTTTTAGTTAATTTTTTTTGTTTATGTATATTATAAGGTTTCTATTATATGTGATAGGATATGGATAAATTTCTGATCAAGAAACCCAATTTATCTAGAAATACAAGCGTATTAAAGACAATTACTCGCGACGTTAAGGAAAAGACTATTGAATATAACCTAGACAATCTTCCAAGTGATCCCGGTCTTCGACCTCCAATTTCTACTTATCATGTAAATGAGAAAGACATTGTCCGGAGAGCATATTGCAAAAAGGTTCATGTCAACCGCAACTAAGTGAATTTCCATGGTCTAAATTTGGAAATAGAAGAAGACATTTTAATAAAAGTTGGTATAATATTTACAAGGGGTGGTTGGAGTATAGTGTGGAAAAAGATGCCGTATTTTGCTTGTTTTGCTATCTATTTGGCCATGAGAAAGCGACACACAGGTGGGATGCATTTACTATTGTTGGATTTAAAAATTGGAAAATGCCCAAGAAGTTGTGCGAGCATATTGGGGGTCAATGTAGTTCCCATAACATGGCCATTGAGAAAGGTGAGAACTTATTACGTCCAAAGCAACATGTTGCAAATGTAGTTGCAAGGCATTCGGATCTTTTTCGCAATGAGTACAAAATTAGATTAAATGCATCTCTTGAAGCTATTCAATACTTATTGGGACAAGGATTAGCGTTTCGTAGACATGATGAAACTTCTTCTTCTCAGAATCAAAGAAGTTTTCTTGAGTTTCTCAAAGTTCTTGCAAATAACTCAGATGAGATTAACAAGACTATATTGGAAAATGCTCTTGAAAATCATAAGATGATGTCTCCTGATATTCAAAAAGACATTGTATGTGCTCTGCTTCAATGGAAACTACAAATGCTATCATCAAGGATATTGGTGATGAATTCTTTTCAATTCTAGTTGATGAATCTCATGACGTTTCCATGAAAGAGCAAATGGCAATTGTTTTGCGTTATGTGAATAAAGATGGTGAAGTTGTGGAGAGCTTTTTGGGTATCACTCATGTTGCAAATATTAATGCTTTGACTCTCAAAGCAATAATTGATTCAATGTTTTCAAGATTCAGATTGAACTTATCAAAATTACGTGGGCAAGGATATGATGGTGCAACCAATATGCCAGGTGAGTTTAATGGATTGAAAGCTCTAATTTTAAAAGAAAATGCATCTGCTTATTATACTCACTGTTTTGCTCATCAATTGCAACTTGCATTGGTTGGTGTTGCTAAGAAGCATGTTCAGTTAGATTTGGTGTTCAGTCTTGTTTCAATGATTACAAATGTTGTTGGAGGTTCAGCTAAATGTTGTGACATCCTTAAAGAAGCACAAGCAAGTAGAATTCTTAAAGCGCTTGAATGTGGCGAGCTCACAACCAGAAGAGGTTTGAATCAAGAAAGAGTTCTTAAACGACCAGGTGATACACGTTGAGGTTCTCATTTTCATTCAATATTAAACTTGGTTCATTTATAATCATCCGTGCTTATTACACTTGAGAATATATGTGATGATGAATATGGAGAAAAAAGAGGGCATGCATTAATGTTGCTTGAAAAAATGAGAACTTTTGAATTTGTATTTTCTGTGCATTTGGTGAGAGATATATTGGGAATTTCATTTGACTTGTCAAACTCTTTGCAAAAAAGTGATCAAGATATAGTGAATGCAATGGAACTCGTTCGTTCTATAAAGACATAACTTCAAGTTATGAGAGAAGATAAATGGGATATCTTTATGAGCAAGGTTTCATTATTTTGTTCTTCACAAGATATTGTTGTGCCTAATATGGATGAGAAGTTTGTTCAACCGGGAAGATCACGACGCAACGCTCAAGAGTTTACAAACTTGCATCATTATCGGTATGACTTATTCAATTCTGCTGTAGATCATCAAATTCAAAAGTTGAATACTCGATTCACTGAGTCTACTACTGAATTATTACTCTGTATGGCATGCTTAAGTCCTGTTGATTCTTTTAAGGCATTTGACAAAAGAAGACTACTTCAACT
>JAYMTA010003585.1:0-13983 GCA_036897625.1 Pelargonium cotyledonis | reverse complement strand
GAGACCGGCAATAGTAGGTTATTTGGACCAAAACCAAAGTTTGAAAAAGTGTAAGGGGGAACTCTAAAGTTTCAACAAGTACAGAAAGTATGATGTCAATTTACTCTTTATTATACCATTGGAGGCCCAAACTATCAAAATGTAATCAGCACAGTGAAGTAGTGTGTCATTATACATACAACAAATTCAGTGAACAAAAATGTATGTATAATATGGGTTGGTACTTGGTAGCTCACTCAGCTCACTGATCTAGGAACCTTTTCTTCAGTTTGCACCACAATCCATTCTTTGTATGAAGAGTGGCCCCCGTTACCAGTTCAACAGACTCGGGGGCTCCTTTCAGCTCCACATTGAACTTTTGCAACAGCATAGCCAATCCTATTGTTGACTCCATCAGAGCAAATTGGTCTCCTACGCATTTTCTTGGCCTTCCACCAAAAGGTAGGAACGCAAAATCTGATATTATCTGCACCAACCATAGGAGGCACATTATTATTACTACGTATTATCATTAGCAGCTAAACCGATCTAGTAAGTTACCTCATTTGGATATAACGCTCCAGGGCTTCGAGATGGATCAAAACCAAGCCCAGCCTTCTATTCCTTTGCTCTTGTTCTCCACCAAAAACCTTTCCGGTTCAAATTCATCGGGGCAATCCCAAAAGTACGGAGATCTATGAAGATTATATACATGGAAGCATGGATTTTGTTTTGTAGGACATATTGTGATCTATATATATGCTCCAGGTATGAGTCCAGGCTTTTGCATTGAATTTAACAACATTTTCACATGTAGATACATATATTTATTCATGCACTGTAACTACAATATAATTTAAACTTCAACAAAAGATCATACAAGAAGAACAAAAACAGTATAAATGCCAACTACTCACAGAAAGGAAGATATCAGTTCCAGCAGGAATTAGATAGCCGTCTTTGTCACCCATGTATCCCCCTGCACAATCGAGTGAAGTAAACACTAAGTCGTGCCATAAAAGCATTCAAGATTCTACTATTGGCTTTCACTACTAAAAGGTAAACTTTGTTAGTAGGATTTGACTTCGACCATTATATTTAGTTCATTCGCTTTATATTTATGATTTATCAAATGTGGGAGTTTAAATCACTTCAACAGAGGCAATATGTCCAACAAAGTTTACGCTTTGCTAATTGCCAAACCTGAAGGTGTCAACAAATGAAAATATTGATCTTGTAGCCTATTAGGTCAGACTCTAGACTTCCAACATTGTGCTATCTAACCAAAGTTGTAGGTTTCATCCTACTTTAGAAACTACTTGCTGTATATAGATTTAATAACCTAATCCCTTACAAATAACCCAAGTTAGAGACATACGAACATGTTTTCTAAAAGCAATTGATGCGCTGTAGGAAAGAAAAAGAAGACATGCCCCATAACCCAACCACACCCAACCACACCCACTCATATATGTACTCTTTATTAGCAACACAAAATGGAAAATTGCACATCAATCATGCTAAATTCAATGCGTTTTTCTTTCACATCTTTTTAAGAGCACTAGCTGGAGTCACAAGTGTTAAGTACCTGGTAATACATCTGATTTGAGGGAACGTCTAATGAGCAACGGAGGCTGAGGATATAGACGAAGAGACTCTACAACAACACGTCTTATATACCTGTAAGATTGGTATGCAACAAATACATCATTATTGCAGTCTGAGCCACTAGGAGGGTTTACAAACAACCAAAACTAAATGCAATCAAGTAGAGCAACACCCAGAGAAATCCTAAGAATATGATAACAATAATCTTGTTGCCAATTACAGATTCTTGTCTATTAACTTTTACAATTCCAAGCTTATGTCATTGAATGTTAGAGTTTAATGGGATTGGCTTATTGGTAATACAAAGTTTTGTTCATATTTTCATGGAAGCTACTTATAAAGCAGCTACCAATAGAAGAATTTGAGGGAACAATGATTTGGAGACTTAATCCAACTTTTTTAGTGATTCTAAAGTTGGTCTCTCCTGATCAAGCACCAAATCAATCTCTGCTTGAGCCTTTTTCATTTTTGAGGGATTCTGCATACCATCAGAATCAATTAGTGTGAACATGGCAAAGGTAAATCTTGTAAATACAGTAATAGGACTTATAAAAGAACATTATGAAATTAGCACATCTAAATCCAAAAATCAAACAAGAAGGCACCTACTTGCGCAAGTAGGAAAATAGACCAAGTAAGAACAGCGGCATTTGTTTCATGGCCAGCAATAAGCATCGTCATCAAATCGTCCCTTAGCTGTTCAGCATTGTCAGAGATGAAGTGACAAAACCACCCACGAAGATTTTGAATATACAAAAGATTCTGACTAAACAACACAAGAGGAAAAAGAAGTTAAATACTACTGCACATATTTACCTGACGATCATCAACATCAGCTCCTCGCATATCAACTAAAGAGCGCAAAAGACTTGCATCCTGCAAACTCCTTAGTTACAATTACAATGCTAGAAATACATCACCTTAAATCAACGATGTTTGAAAACTCCTAATATCACTACCCAACTTTAGAGGTAAAGGGTAGATGAAAATTAAAATGGAACCTTGATTCATTACAAATATATACCAACCTTTAGATTTGAGTAGTCCCTTTGTTGCAGCTTCTCAACATCTGTTTCCTGCCACATAATATAATCAGATAAAAGTTCTAGACACTGGTTTACACCACATTTAACTTCATATGATTCAAGTAATCAATCCTATCAGAGATACATTCTATCAAAGTACCCAATATTTACATGATTGCCTACTCCCAACATTCAATCCTCACTTCCATCAATCATGCATCTTCAACACATTCTTACCTGTCTTGTCTCTTTTGCATTTCTGATGAGCCCGTCAAGACAGTCATTGATAACTTTGAGATCAGTTTGGAACTTCTACTGCCTTGGGACTATCCATCTTGCAAGAGGAAATTTCCAGTAAGGGATGTAGAAAATAGATCTATGTTCAGCTTCAAAAAGAGTACCATATACTGCCTATAATACATTCATTAAAGAACTTAGTGTCAAAACTCTGTACCCAAATAGTTTACGCCAATGCCCAAAATGAAATGATGATGAAGATAATTTTGAGATATATAGCAGCTAAACTTTCAACTCACATTGCCTAGCTTAAGTAGTTAAACATTTAAGGATACCTCCCTTCCAATATTTATGAACATGTCTTTTAATATAAAGAAGAATAAAATCTTTGAAACATTAAAATGTAGATGTGTCTCTTAATAAATAGGATTTCTAAGGTGCTTATCAAATACAGGATAGAAGAAACACATGCGAACAGCTACATATTGTTACATTTCTTTGTAATACATGTAAGACAGCTTTAACTCTAATAATCTAGTTGTATGAATATGCAGAACGACCCTTCTAACAGAAGCTTACAGAAAAAATGTCACTGTGATAGGAAGCAACTTTATCACAAAATGGATATAGGGGTAAGCTCACCACACTTTACATCTCAAAGATGATGCTAAATAACTCTATTGACCTTTCAAACAAGACTACCACTTAGTAGAAGAGAGATTCTTGACAGGCACAACCTTTCAAGTCTATGCTTGCAAGGATAATAAGTTAAACACAAGCATGAACTGGGCACAGTGGTTTCAATAGATTAGGGAATGTTGCAGCCTTATGGTTTTCCAGTTCAAAAGTTGGTAACTTGTAAATTACCTTATCACATCCACCCGACAAAAGTCAATATGAATAATTTTTTCTAGAGTGAAGTACATTAGAATTATCCTAACAGCATCTTTACTAAGAGACTTGAAATATGCATTCAAAACTGAACTACAACATTTTTATGCAACCTATCAATGTAACCCAATCACCCTCCTTCCTCTAAGGTTTGGTACTCAGAATATTCAGCTATCAAGACCACCTAGGCCCAATAAGATTATTTATGATACAAATTTATGCAAAAAGTTATGATGATATATATGAGGATTGAAGCTTGGAGGATTGTAAGATGAGAAAAATAATATTGTGGCAAAAAAAAAAATACTTCAAAGGAACGCCATGTTAAATAGACTAGGCGACATGTGTATGGAAAATGCAAGAGTGTATTGTAAAACAAATTACCAATATCAAGTCAAGTATCTTGACACGCTTGGAATGAGCAACATTAAATGGTGCAAGAATATGAGAATAAAAAGCATTATATGAAACCTTAATCACAGGAGACTCTTTCGTCACAGAACCAAAGTCGAAATTAAAGACACCAAGTCCAATTATATCCAAGGCCAAACTAGAAAACTCCGCTTCAAGATCTAATTCAATCTCTTTCTTTTCATGTGCACCTCGTAGAAGATTCTCAAATTTCAACATTGTCCTCTCTGTACAATCAATAAACGTTTTGACCATAGCCTCCAAGTATAAGGTATGGAACGCAGGAGCAATAACTGTGAATTATTTTGAAAGAATTAAGGAAATAGCTTAGCAAGTAATAAGTGCTTTTAGTATGCATTGGGATCATAAGTACATTTTACTAGTTAACTTCAAATAAGCACATGATATTCTAAAGGCATTCTTCTTTAATCTATCTATATCATTTGGTTATGTAATGTCATTCCTAAAAATGTGGGCCAATCTACCAAGTCAATCCAACTTTAGAATGCATAAGTTGCCCCAATACTTACTAAATATTACTCCCTCGTCCCAAAAATGAGTGTCTTATTTTCCTTGGCATTTTTGTTCCAAAATGAGTGTACTTTTTCCTTATTATGAAGTTAGTTATGCATGAAACTATGAATTACCATTAGCATCCCTATCATAAGTTAGTTAGTATCATTTAAGTTTGTTACAATACATGTTCACAAGATTACAAAGGAAAATATTCTACACTAAGTTTTCCTTAATTTTTCTCAAAATGAAAACCAAGACATTCATTTTGGATAAGAGGAATTATATCAAATCGAAGAGTGGAAATAAATCCAAGAAGGAATCAATAACATTATAAGGAGTCACGAGGTGAAGACTCAAATAAGGCCGCCAAAAAGTATTGAAAATCTCATACCATATTTATAAGGCAATCTTGAAATCTTGTGCAGAAGCCACTCTACTGAATCTTCACAACTTAAGTGTTCAATTTTTTTTGGCTTCTTCTACTTCTTATATTAATGTTATAGCTAATTCTGTTATGGTCAGCACATGCCAAGGATATCATGGGAGTTGGTTTACTCGAGTATGTTTTTCCTATAAAACATAAAATAAAGCATAAGAGTTGCCCCCTCTAGGCTTCCTTATAAGGTAATAAAATCCTCTAAATATGGATTGCCTTTTTTAAATAAGTTAATGATGAGAATTCGTATAAAAGAGGTTTGTGTAGTACATCTTTTTGGTCAAATCAAGGAGTATATGTCTTAAAAAAATTAATGCAACAAGAATTTATTTATACCTTAGTTAAAACTAATGCAATATACCCCTTTACAACTAATTCAGAGGGGTCCCTAGCTATTATTAGGTATAATATATTGAGAGAGAATAAACTATAAAGTTACCATTACCAGGAAAGCATAAGGTTCTCTTTACGTCAAGTCCATGGAGAAAAGCTTTTAGTTATAAAAAAAGGTCCTTGTGCATATAGAAAGCCACTAATACTCTAAACCCTTGCTGAATTGAAAGTAATAGTTTTTATAGAACTGCCTTTGGTTTGTGCCTACCCAATAATACTGTATTGAGTAGTTCTCTCTTACTACGAGACCATTTGAACCCTCGCGTGCCCATTATTTATATTGCTTTCAGTTTGTATGTCTTTCACATTTGAATATGATGCAATGCATGGTATGAACAATAGAATAAGAAATACTATGAATTCCCTGTGAGGTCTCAAGTTCGAGCTTCTTTGTCGACGGTATGGGGTGGGATTTGTGAGGTGAGTTTAGAGTGATGCTCCTTTTGAGAAGTGAGAAACATTGTTACTTCGAGTATTATGTCTCGTTGCTTATAAAAAAAATAGAATAAGAAATAGAGACATGAGCATATAGCTGGAGGTGGCACCCAAGAGCATAGGAAGGACAAAGGGTTGATTGAGATTATTTGGTCATGTTCAATGGGGACCATATTACCATAAACATAGCAAAGAAGGTAAGTGGTGTAGTTCAAGTGGATAGGGAGGAAGACAAAGATGAGGCCTAAAGTGAAGTAAGGAATCAAGATTTGTTGAGTTGTATATGTACAAACATTAAAATCTCAAAATAAATACATCTAGGGATAAACATCAATTTTAGATTTAAAATAAAGATAAGAGCATTATTTTTGTTTACCAGCTAAGATGCAAACTCGAATATTATATGCTCACCTCTTCTCCTTTGCTTCCAAGTGTCCAGGTCAGCAGGTATCAGTCCTTTCCCCATTATTGGTTCAAGGATATCAGCAAGAACTCCCTAGTTAAGAAAATATGACAACTTTGGTACAAGGAACCAGATGCATAGAATTATAAACATGAACAAAGAAGGAAAAGCGTTATCTAACAAGGGGTTTCAAGGCTCATTTTACTAGATAAACAACCTCAAAAATAATGTTTATATTTAAAAAAAAAATTAGGGATTATGTTTTCCAGTATACTTCTACCTTGTTTTTTCAATGGACAGGACAGTTGTATAATGTAGAAGGAAGTGGGAGAAGGGAAATTCAAGAAGTTAGAAACAAAAACAGAAACATTACATCAATAACCTTCCTTCAAATAGTTCTCCATAGAGTTCTTAATTGTATATTTTATTAAGGTTGTCTACAGCATTAAAATAAATGAAATATTTAGAGGAATGATGCAAGTTACTGACTGATGATATATGGTTTGTTCTTGAACAAGTTCCATCATAGTCTAACAACAGCATCAATTTGAAATGCTGAATGGCCCTATACAAAACTTAATACAATGGCAACACTACATTGATTGTCTAAGAAACCACCAAAATGCTTACCCGTGAGTGAAAAATAAGGGCTCGCAAAAATCCAGGTTGGGAAAGTACTCCAGATTAATAACAAATTTGGTTTGTTTAGATCATAAGTAGCAGCAGCAAAACAAAATGATAAAAACCTTTTTTAAAAGGAGCCAAGTATAAATCAGACCACACCTTGTCATAAGAAAAGGCATTTTCTCGGAGAACATGTCTTGCAACAATGGGGTCGGATACAACAACAAAAGCTTTTGGGCCAAAAGCCAACTTATAGACTGCGCCATGCTGCCAGATTGCCAAACAAATAACAATGATACATCAGATAGGTAACAAAGGCACAATGTTAGATTACACAACACAACACATGCAGAACAAAAGAGGCATCAATATATGAAGTTTAATGAGGTTGTAAAATGCAGGTCTAGTAGCATATTTTGTATTCAAATTGACAAGTGAAATACAGAAACAGAATCGGAATCATCATTATAGACTTGTAGTAAGTATAAATTTGTGGAAAAAAAAAAGGAAAAACCTATAAAAACCAATCATAAAGAGCAAAAAAGAGAGGGTGAGAGAACAAATCAGAGACGGCTCCTTCAGCAATAGGCATAGATCCTAGACTCCCCCCACTCAACACGCTAGTCAACAGGTTGCTTGCATTATCTAGTAGCTGTCGTTTCTTCATGGGCATCTTCTGATCCTCCTTGGTACTACTACTTGTGGACTGACATCTACATATACATTTTCAAAATTCAAACCGCTGGAAGATGGAGGAGTGTTTGGCATCCGAGAAAATGAAAGAAAAGTAAAATAAAGAGAAGCAAAGGAGCTGGAGCTGACCTGAGAGTGAGAGGTCGACGAGCAAAGTCACACCTTCTTGTTGTTGTTATTGTTGTTGTTGTTGTTGGCGTTGGAGAGAGAGACGAGGAAGAGGAAGATAAGGCACAGCCATTGAAGGAGAGCTGCAACTGGAACTGGAAGAGAGAAGTGGCCACCTGATTGTGAAAGTGGAATACTACTAGACCACCGGATAAGTAGAAATATTCAATTTTTATTTTCAAGAATTTGAGGACACTTGGCCACGTATGCAATTTCAAGTGCTGCGCGGGCAACCACTACCACCATTTCAATGCTAAGTGATCTACACGTGGCAGCTTTTCTTTGGCTGGCTTCTAGTGCTTTTGATTTTAGAGCATCCACAATGGTGGATCAAAATGTATTGAGAGGACTCTAAAAACATTGAGACTATAGTTGTATGGGAACCCTTAAGAGGTATGGGTCTCTATGAAGAGGGTCTTGGACCTTAATGATTGTCATTATTATTTTAATTTGTTAGTCAATTGTGTAATATCATGTGACATATAAAGACAAAAATATTCGTAATATAATATATAATTTGGGACTGAATATGGATCCCATAAATGAAGAAATCAGCTTTGATGAGGTTTTTTGCTTATGTGGCATAGCATAGAAATAAAATACAGAGTATTACACATATGGACTCAATTTGAGTCCCACTATTGCTTATGCTCTTAGAGCATGTTTGGTAACACTACCAACCTCTTTTTTTTTAGGATTAAATATTTTAGTACTTCTTGGACCTTTTTATTTAGTTGGCTCATACACTCAGACTTTGTCTGGATTCCCGGACTTTAATCTTTTAAAATATTTTACCATAAAGTTTATTGTAGCTGGTTACCCCATGCCATGTCACCAATTTTGTCACATCACTTATGTCATGCCACCATTTTTGCCACATAGGTAGGCCACCTCGAAGTCCAACCTAGCAAGTGAAACGGCGTGTTTCACTCCTCCTCCTCCACCGCAAAACAGCGTTCGGAGGGAGTAATGAGAGCTCTTTATTATTCGGTTATTGACTAAATTGTGGTATAAGAATTAGTTTTGATGGTTCCCATTATTGGTTTTATAGGTTGTTGTTTCAACTAATTTTGCATTTTCATTTTCTGGGTATTCATCGATTCATGGTTTCAAGTTGGCTTTGTTCTCACAGCCGGTATCAACAATGCCTATGTGCTAGGATATTCAGGGGCACTTTTGGTTCCTCTAGGTTGGGGTTTTGGTGTGGTTGGCTTAATTATTGCCACTTTAATATCCATGCATGCAAATATTCTTATTTCCAAGCTCCACAAATATAAGGGCAGAGGCATATCAGAAACACAAATCTTGCTAACTTCATATATGGCATGAGAAACAAGCTTTCAGTTTAGACCCTTTCTAATTTCAGTTTGTTTGTTTGATGGTTGTATTAGTGTGCACTTTTTCTTGGTTAATGGATTTTCTCATTGCAGGAAAGAAAACATATTCTTTTAGTCGCTCCGGCTCATCCCAATTCATCGAAACTCGAAGAGCAAGCTATTAATTGCTTCTTTGACGACGAGTTTCAAAACCAGAGCCAGAACCTTTCGATATACATAGTGGTGAAGATACAACCAGAGAGTCAGAGAAGCGACGATGTGGTGTTGGCGGGTGAGTTTGAGGGTACACTGCGGTGGTGTATGGAAAGGTGAGAAAGAAGGTCATTGGTGGTGGTGTGCACTGCGGAAAGAGGGAGGTGGAGAGGTGAGGAAGAAGGTCATTGGTGGCCGCCCTATGTGGCACAACCGATGACGTGGCTGGCTTATGTGGCATGGGTCAACCGTCTTACGTGTAAAAATTGGTGGTGTGGCATGGGATAACTGACTATGATAGGTTTAAGGGTGAAAATTATTAAAAAAATTAAAGTTCGAGGATTGAGTTCAATGGGTCAAAATATGTAATAATATTTTGGATTAATACTTCAATACGCAATTTGATACACGAAACTTTAATATATATATATATACACACACACATAAACTTTCAACTATAACTCCAAACAACATCCCCGAGCACCTAATGACTATGTTTTGCAAGGCGATAGCTCAACAAGGGTCTTGGCAGGTCCTTGCCTTCCAAGAAGCTTGCAGACCAAGCCCACCTCTCTAACACACATGAGCAACATGTCCAAGACCAAGGAGGAGCCCACCACCATAAATGGCTAAAGATGGACATTGGACCAAGTAAGCCATTTGGGCTTGAAGAGCCAAATGGACTTAGATGGGTTTCATTTCTTCACCGACCAATCACGTCATGTCAAAAGGCGCAAGGTTGTAAGAAACTCCTATAAATACATTAATCCTCCACAAGGAAAAGGGTTCACAATTTTGGTTCCACAATTCACAATCTCATTCTCTACATTTGAAAGCTTCTCTCTCTAAAAGCTTTATCTCTCTAGAAAAGCTTTAGTGTCTACCATACAAAGGACTTACTCTCACGCCCGAGGCGAAGTCCTAGTAACACCACCCTAGGTTTTTCGTTCCTTTTGTGTGTTTCCTTCCACAGGCTACATGTTTCAAGGAGTTGGATGACACCTGAGCTTAGACTTGGACTAAAGACACTAGGACCTCAATCACTTACCTAAGCGCTCAAGGATGGATGAAAAAACTCTTAGGCAAGAACATTTTCATTTGAGGGGAAGAAGTTCTGCACCAACACCCACACACCCCCTAATGTGTTTGCGTTGACCCTTAGGTCAAAACAGGCACAACACATACAAAATATAAATCAGGCATTGTGACCAACCAAGAGTGATTATGCGGTGCTTTCCATGGGTGGGGGAGAAGACTCCATGTAGAATCTCTCCCCACACCCAGTCTTAGCTCTAACCGCAAAGACCTACTCTTTACCTCTCCTAACTAATCACAAGACGGATGAAAGAGAGTGAAAATTTGTATCTCAATGGCTCTCCTAAAACCCTAGTGAACACCTTTATTTATAGGCACTTTTGGGCAAAATCGTATTAGGATTTTGCAATATTTAGCAGTCGCAGCGCTGCGGCGTAAGGCCATTTACACTACAGCGTAACTATTTGTTATGCGCGCATGGTTGCATCTTTGAACGAACACTTCAAGGCCCAAATGACCTCAAAAACTGTGCGCGGCCACTTGTTGGAAAGCCCAAAAAGTCCTCTATAATTTTTCTGAGGCCCCCAACTCGATTAGGGTTTGTTTATATGGTTAAAGTCCTAAACTACCCATAAAAGGTCATTCTGTCAACATTGTGATTTTCACCAAAGCTTTTCCCTATTTGAATTTTCCTTTTGTTTTCCTTCATTGACTTGTTTTTACCTTTCCTATTTCATCCATTGTGACCATCCCGTGTGCTCCTAATGACCTAAAAATCACAATAAAAATGTGGTGCATGTAAAAGAGGCAAAAATACCATAAAATAAGCATTAAACTACCAAAAATAAGTTAAAACACGAAAATCACATTTTCACACTCGTAAAGGTCAAATAACGTGAAATGCGTCCAAATAACACTATTCAAGCCTAAATGAGTTGTGAAAGCGCATGGAAACATGCTAGTTTTAGTATGATTTAGGGTCAAATAACATGAAGAAATACGAGTTATCAGTCTTACGAGCCCGTGTCGAACGAATATTCATCGACAACGGGAGCCAAGTGAACATCATTTATTGGGATGTCTTCACCCAACTTAGTTTGAAGTCTCTTCCAGAATTCAAGGGCATGCTGATGGGTTTCAACGACGTGATTACCAACATCAATAGAGTAGTCTCCCTACCTGTCACCTTGGGCGAGACACCTAAAGAAAAGACTTGCATCTGTGAGTTTGTCATAGACATCTCCTCTGACCACAATGCCATCTTCGTCCGTACCCTCACCAATGAGTTTGAAATGGTGCCCAGTGGTCTCCACCAGTGCGTCGAGTTCCCCATGAACCAAGGGATCACCATTCTTTTTACCAACCTAAAAAGGTTTGAGAACACTTGATAAAGAAAAGCCAAGGCAAGGGAAAGATGGAACTCATCTACCCATCCCACGATGTCAAGGCTGCCATGCTCAAGGATAATGTCACACGCAAGTTTGTTGTCTATGTGGACGAGGTCCTCTTTGCCATGTGCGATAAGTCAAAGTTCGTCTGCCTGCACCTCCCAACAAGAGAGGGATGAGATTCGAGGGCCAAGGCAAGGAGAATGAAAAAATTCAAGAAAAGACACCTTTTTTTCCCAAGAAGTTGAAGGTCTCTTCAGGAGGACCGCGCTTGTCCAGCCTGACGCCGAAGACAACTGCACTAGGACCCAACCTCTTGGCCGCGAAGAACACGACATCCCGCTCTCTAAGGTTGGAGTACTTTGAGAAGCCTTCCTCTCCAGGGCCCCTCCAGGTTCTTTCCGAGGACAGAGATGGAGTGAAGCAAAATTGAGAGGTATGACTTTTAGACTTTATTAAAAAAGGTGGAGAGAGATGTAGACAAACTCTTGGTGGTGGAAAATGGTGGTTGGAATGTTTCTTATCATGGTGACTTTGTCTTTCATTTTGATATGTAGTACCTAGAGTGGATGCAAAAGAAAATGTTGAGAGTTCTAAATTCTAAAGTTTGAGAAAGCTTTGATATTCAAAAGATGACTTGTTAAGGGGAAGCCACATGGACAAATAAAACAGGAAAATTACACGTGACTACGCTCAACTTGACACATTTTGCACTTGACACTATAAACTATTTTTTGTTAATTTGTACTACCTTGAGTATTTTTACCTATCCCGTTATTAACAACGTTAGTGAAATAGTAAAATGACCAAAATAACCTTTTAGTTTTATTTTTAAAATTTAAATAATAATAATAATATTAAAAAAATAAAAAAAAAATGAAAAGGAGATCTGATCTCCATCTCTATGCTCACGGGAATCTGCCCCACTCGACAAAGATGAAGCATTTTTTTTTGTCATCTTCTGCTTGCTTAGTGCCGTCGGCGACCACGATTGACACAGAGAGATGGAGGCCAAGCTTGGCTCACCTAGAGGAAGGTGGTGATGTCGGAGAAGGAGACTACAACGGATCTGAAATCTAACCCAATCGCGGCAGAACATGTCTTGCTGGAAAAGCGCGAAAAAGAAGCCCGTCACTTTACCGAAAAATTGTAACTAAATTTTTTCCTGAGATCGAAGAACATGGTCGAAATAGTCCCGAAGTTGGGAGTAATGACCCCAAAACCTTGCGAACCGAGGTCATTCCCATCAAGTATGGAATGACTGCTCTCTGGAATAAATAAGGTGTTAGGGTTCCAATTATTGTCCTCTGATAATATCGTTACTCAAATCAAGACCGTGTAAAAAGAAGGCATCTTTTCCCAACAAGTGATAATTTTTGTGTGGTTTTGTATGGTTTTGTTTCCATTTTAATATATTCAATGTTTGATTTTATGAGCTAAATTAGAAATTAGAACCGTAAATTCTATACAAATGGTTTGAATTTGATTTATCTTATTAACATTCAATAGCTTTGCACTTAAGATGAAACGATTTGTAGTTTTTATTCCTCTAAATTGTTGAGTTTTATCAGTAAGAGGTGGAAGTGTTTAGGGTATGGGGACCTTTGGTTGTTGTTATTTAATGATGTGCTAGTGTTGTGTTGTGTGGTCACATAGATTAGTTGCGGGTAGAAAAAACATAAAAACAGCTGGCCAACTGGTTGTATGGGTTAGATTTTTAGATGTATGTTAACATTTTCGGCGAGTTTAAGAGATTCTGGCAAAACTCTAATGAATTTGTTATTGATTAACGAAGAAGAATGACAAAATTGTCATTTTTAAATAAACTGAAGTCATGTGCATGACACACATGGACAGAAAGTGATTTTTCGCCAAAGTCAACTTACAGTTTGGATGGAAAATAATTCATGATAGTCTAAAGTAACAAAATTTAGTTTAAGTAAAAAAACATGTTAAGTCCATGGGGAGATGTGAGGAGCTTTAACTGTGACTAAGTCTCGAATGAGATTAGTTTGTGTGTGGTAAAAATGCTTAAAGGTGTCAAACCGCTAATAGTGCGGACCCTCTCAGGAAACCTATGGTTAACACCTAAACTAAAAACATGTTAAGTATATGATTGTGACGCGTAGTGAAAATACATTTTTGTTACTCTCTCCGTCCCAAAATGAGCGGCTTTTTTCTTTTTTTTTCAAAAATTACAAAATAAAAAATA
>JAYMTA010003584.1:0-13985 GCA_036897625.1 Pelargonium cotyledonis | reverse complement strand
TAAAAAAGAGAGAATCTCGATCTTAAGGACTTCACTCCAAGATTTCTATGACCTAGAGCAGCATAGAGAGTACAGATCTCAGCGAAGCCATCTTAAATGTTTGCATTGATAGACTTGCCTAGTTCCTTTTGATTCTGAATTTATCCAGAGATGATAAAGGAACGGACTCAATATGGTAACAAAGTGGTTTCAACTTTGATCTTACTCCTAGGATGTACGCAACTAATTCTTTTTTTCCTTGCCTTGCTGATAACAAAAAGAGGAAAGTTGCAAATGATTGCCGTCTTGTGCTTGTTAGTGTTGCATGTCTTACGACTACAGAAACTAACAAACTTAAGGAGCCGATCCCTTAAGTCCCTGGGCACTACTCCAAGGAGTTGGTTTCTGCATACCTATTCACAAAGGAAACCCACCTTAATTTTAAGTTCTTCATTTTTCTCTGTATCTTTTGTCTTAATCATGAGGTTTTTGGCTCTTTTCTTTATATATATATTCCATCTAAACCATGAGGTTTTCGAAACAAGTCCGCGATAAACACAATATCAACTCTTTTAATTCATACCATACTCAAACTAATTTTCATTCAAGCTAGCCGGGTAGGATCACAAGGGCAACAAATTTCTCTCTACCAAGTTTCCACGCAACTGTCTTTCCTGAGACTTAAACCTGAGACCTTAGGTTAAACTAGAACAACCCCTTACCAGTTGATCTGCATGCTGTAGACACCCGATTTCATACTCGAATAATAAGTGTCCTCAAACATTACAAGCCGTTAAACATTACAAGCAAATGTTAGTGAGAGGAGCGAAAGTGAAGTTTTAAGCTCTCGAGTTTAGTCTCGTTTTCTAATCCTTCAACACCCTTAACCCAATCCAAACATTACAAGCCATTAAAGATCTACTGATTCTCATTTGATCATTATTCTCTTATAATTAGTGGAGAAGCTAGCGTGTATGTGATTGACTTATGAACATTGTACTTCATTGATGTGCATTGACTCATTATTCTAGTAAAGTGAGAGTTCGTTGATAGCATTCATTTGAAAACCTCTCATTGCATGTTCATAGTTCTCTATCATTCCTCATTCATAATTACATTATCATTCTGAGCATTTTGGGAGCCTTTTAAGCTTTAATGGTTAATAGCGCACTCATGCATTCTTTTATGTCATTTGAGTACTATAATTGATTGCACATCTTGGGTTGATGGTTGAGTATAGTGATTGTTGCGACTATGGCATGACAAGAACGAAAAATATTTTTGCTTTCCTTTGTTTAATTTTTAGTGTAGTTTAATTGAGTCGCATGCGGACGTGCTCCATCTTAGTTTGGGGGATTCGATAGTTCGATTTCATATTGAACTATTGAAGCCTTTTATGTCTACATTCATCATGAAATTTCTCTAATTTTACTCACTTTTAAGCTTTATATCATCACATATGCATCATTGTTGAGTTGAAAGTCTTTATGTGAAAATGTCTTCTTCACTCTTGGTTTTACGGCTCAAAGACCCTATTTTATGAGCTTGTTTTATGGCATGTATGTTTGTCAATGCATTTCAGGTAGCTCTGCTTGAAGAAACAAGTTTGGGAACGGAGAGGACATCAAAAGAAGACTCAAACACCATGTAGCAGTCGAAGTCCCGACTTCGAGAGGACTTGCATCCAACCTCAAAGAGCACCTTTCATCTTAAAGTCGCGACTTCGGGAAGACCTGTATGTTTGGAAGTCGTGACTTACACTGTTACATAAAGTTTCAAGTGTTCGAAGTCGGGACTTCGCTGGATCTAAATCAATTCTAAGGTTTCTAAGGAGAGAAAGAAGAGAGGGAAAGAAGGAAACTGATCAACGAGCTTTAAGATTTGAAGACTTCTTCCTTTCTCCTCCACATTCTATCTTGTACTATTCTCTTATCCTTTTTACTTTGTGGATTTGCTAAGTTTTAGCTTGTTTTTGATACATTAATGACAATGAATAAAGCTTTTATGGATTTGTTCATTGTTGTTGAGTATAAGAGTATGAGGTAAATTCTTAGTAGTAAAAGAACATTAGTGACTTAGGGTTCATGATTGTGGAATTGGAAATGTTTTGTTTATATGATTGTTAGCTTATTAGTGCTCTTGCTTAATGCTTGTGGGTGAACTTGATCAATTTGCTCACATGAGTTCTTCAATCATTTGCATCTTAGGAATTTGAGCTTTGATTATGGATGGAGCACTACTAACTTAGGACATTACTTGTATGCTTGTGAATCCTTTTTGGCCTCATTACTTGTGCTAAAAGAGAAGCTTGCTAATTGCAAATTAATTGTGACAAGGATTTGGGTTTTAACTTGTTTAACTAGTAATCACCTTTAAAAAAAGGGGTTCTAGTATAATTGTTGAGTAAGATTAGCTAAGCAACATGTCGAACATTGCATGATTCATCCCACATTCATACCTAAATCATTAGCATCACTTCCACTATCATCTCTCTATTGCTAAATCTCAAGTTTGCATATCATTTACTTTTTACTCTTGCTTGATTGTTGTTAATTCCACAAATCAAAACCAATGATTTCTTTTATTTTAGCTTTTAGTTTGGTTATTAGAGTTTAGGAAAATTAATCTCATTTAGCTCAATTCATCATAGTTTCTGTGGTTCGACAACCCGGAATATTTTTGTTCCAATTATTACTTCGGCATATTTGGTAGACTTGCCAAACACATGTCATGTGTATATATACGCACACATATTTATATGTGTGTTGGGTAAATTCTTATCCGATCCGAAATTTGAATACATAACTTATTTCGAATTTTTGTTTATTATTATTATTTTTTGTTGTTCCAGAATTTTTGGTTTATAAATATGCATTATTTCAAAAAATAATAATAATCATAATAATGTTCCTCCCGGAAAGTTATATGAAACAAAAAAAAATTATGTTAATCGGTCATCCGAACACAAAGTTATGAATTTTTAAAGTTTAGATCGTAAAATAAAATTGTGAAGACATGAAAATGAGAATCTCATTCCATCCAACATAGGTGATAATCAAATTACTCAAGAGTGAGAGAATGTGAATGAGAATCGGAATCAGAATTGGTGTGGTCTAATCCAAACACTATCAAGAAAATCTCATTCTCATTCTCATTATTCATTCCTTTTTTCAAACCAAATTTGTTAATTCAAACGACGCCTTAGTGCGAGGACAGTGTAAATTTATGCGCAAGCCCTCGAGTGATAATCTTAAGGTTAATGTTAATGGTGCTTCCCGTCAAGTTTTGAGGGGTTATTTTACCAGAGATTAATATCCTCCAGTTAAATCAATGGTTAAGCAGTTTATAAGTTGATTATACATGAGATTATTTTTTATACTTCAAATGTGGATGGTTAGACATGTTCATTTCATCAATTTTGTTCCTCTCTAATTATAATCTAATTTCTTAGGGAGAACCTATTTTAACTTATCTCTTATCTCCCTAAGCCAGTGAATGTTATTCTATTTTAGGTTGTAGTGAAAGTTTAAATATACAATTTGCTAAATTCTCTTTATTTCTATTATATTTTTACTTCAAAATTATTTTTTTTCCATATATATACCATGTAGTGTAAAAAAATAATTAAGTTGTAAAACTAATAATTTTTAACAAATTAAAAATATGTGTAGCATCACCTTGTTTTGTCTCTTTTTATGCAATTTTTTTTCGTTTTAAGTCATTTTTTAGTTTGATTTGACTTATGTTTAAACTTTTTTACGAATTAACATTTCCGTTGTGACAAAACTATTTGGATACTTTTGGAGACCCGTCTTTGATCTAGATCCACTCGAGAAGGCCAAGATGTGAGGATCTATTATAAATATAAGTTTATTGTATGGCTTAAATGTCTAATAGATATTTAACAAGTTAATTTTAGTTGGAACAAAGCATGTCCATTTTGGAGGTCGAGTACAACCACATACTAAATTTAGTGAATCAGAAGTCAAGCTAGGTATCAATGTGCCACGATATTTCTGGTAACTGTATTTAAAGCAATTTAAGGTATATGTGGTCAAGAAAAATAGACAATTTTTTTCATGTTTCTTCAACAATACATTGTTGATGTAGCTTTCAATGCTTTGTTTATAACATTTTCGATGTGGTATATGCTTTGTTGCCTGTTGTGCTGATCAACATATATATTTCGTGTGCCATGCGTCAAATTGAATTGTTAATGTATGCTTTAAAAAATAGTTCAAGAGGACGGATAACGGTCTGGCGCAAGATGAGCATCCTGGAGGGAAAAATTTGGCTAGGTACAAGAATTTTACTATCATTGGCGAGAGGGTCCAATCAAAGGAATTTGGCAGTGTATTTTGCACGGGGCACATGATGCTGGAAACAACTTCAGCACAAGTCCGCTGTGAGGGCGTATGCGGATTGGAAATGAGAGATTGTCATGTCCTAAAAGAATGGATCTCCCATTTATAATTGGTCTTCACCATGCAACATACTTCTATATACTTGAGAATTAGATATTGACGAAAGCTCTAATGTATAACCTTTTCTACCACAAAATATATATTTTTATTGTGAATGACGCTCATGAAGAATGTCGGTCCCTTTTACTGAAAGCAAAGCGGGAGGGAACGCACGAGCTGGGCCAACTCTCCCTGTCCTTGACATAAAACCTTACAACAAGAATCTGACGCCGTGTTCAACGTGTTCTGTTGAAACTATGCCAATCGATCCATATTTCACTTAAAAATGGCTTTAATCACAATCTACCACAATCAAAAATTGCAGGATATTATCATATGACTGTCATGATAGCAATTACATATTGATCACATCATTCACCTCCAAGAACTAACAGCACAAATTTCAATTTAAGATTGCCAACCAATACTATCCCAAAGAGGGAAGGATTTAAGAATTGTGAGGTGACACTAAAGCAATCAATTCCACAGCCAAAAAAAAAAACTCAAGGGTTTTGCAGCATAGCCCCTTTGAGAGCAGTGCTCTCCACTCCCCAGTCACTATTATTTACAGCCAATTCAACCATGGAATGAATTTGAATAAATTCTCCATATTGCACAGATGCACAACAGAAATTACCTGCTCTCTTTTGTTTCCAATAATTTCATTTTTATCAAAACCAACACCACATGGGTGTACTTCAATGAAATCACAGTTCAACAGTGCAGTCCTATCTCAAAATAAATTCTTCACAAACTCGACTGGCAAATTTATCGTGATTTTGTCCAGACAATTTATTTACCATATATTTCATCTTACTATTCTTTTATCAGTTTTAGTGGAAAACACTGCAAAAATAAATAGATGCATGAGATGCTTCAAAGGTTAGCTGATAGAAAGTGTCTGAGATGGTGTCCCATGCATCCTGTGAATGTAGGGACCATATATGCAAATAGGTCCTTTTTCTGCACAACCACCCCTTCAGTGATATTTAATGAATTACTCGTATGTAAACAACATAGACCAAAAATACCTTCCTTTCCGAAGCGGGCCCACAATCACCACGAGATCAACACCTTTAAGCATACTACACTCAAACTAGTTCTCATTCGAAGCGGGTAGAAGCATAGGAGTGACAAAGCTCTCCCTACCCAGTTTTAAAGCATCAACATTCCCATATTCAATAACAATAGAGATACTGTATTAGATTACTGAAGCCATGGACTCAAAACACTATTGCTGAGTCTATAAAAGCCAGTTTGTTAGTAGCACCAAAAACATTAATAGTAATAATAATATAGTAGAAAAAAAATGAATGCAACTCAATTAAGTCCATCTACTAGCATTGATGAAACAACAACCATATTTATTACCTCAAGCTGCACAACAAAACATAGTAAATGTCCAACCTCTCTTCTTGATGATTTAAGCCTCCTAAACAATCCTTTCCATTCTTCAACAGCCTTGTTTTCTTTCAGATGGCTGATAATCCAGTGATGAAATGGCTGTTTCATATCCTAGCAAGCTTCGTGCTCTTCACTGTCGCCTTCTCTACAAATGCCCCTCTAACCAAGAAAACTTATATCGTCCAAATGGACAGGTCGGCAATGCCGGAGTCATTCTCCGACCACCTTGAATGGTACTCGTCGAAAGTGAAGTCGGTGCTCTCCCAACCTCAGAGAGAAGGTGATGTTGCAGATACAGATCAGAGAATAATCTACAACTACCAGAGTGCTTTTCATGGAGTTGCTGCTTATTTGAGTGAGGAAGAAGCTCAGAGGCTCCAAGAAGAAGATGGCGTAGTGGCCATTTTCCCAGAGACAAAATACGAACTGCACACCACAAGAAGTCCAACGTTCCTTGGGCTTGAACCAGAAGAAAGTACTAAAGTTTGGTCCGAGAAGCTTGCTGACAATGACGTTGTAGTGGGAGTTCTGGACACCGGGATTTGGCCAGAGAGTCAGAGCTTCAACGACACGGGCATGAGCCCAGTGCCTGCTCACTGGAAAGGAGCTTGTGAGATAGGCAGGGGTTTCAACAAACACCACTGTAACAGAAAAATAGTGGGTGCGCGCGTGTTCTATCATGGTTATGAAGCAGCTACTGGGAAGATTAATGAGAAAATTGAGTACAAATCACCTAGAGACCAAGATGGGCATGGCACTCACACTGCAGCTACGGTGGCAGGCTCTCCGGTGCATGGTGCAAATCTTCTAGGCTATGCTTATGGAACTGCCCGAGGAATGTCACCAGGTGCGAGGATCGCAGCTTACAAAGTTTGCTGGACCGGTGGGTGCTTCAGCTCGGATATTCTGTCGGCAGTAGATAGAGCTGTGCGAGATGGAGTCAACGTATTGTCAATATCTTTGGGTGGTGGTGTATCATCTTACTACCGAGACAGTTTGTCCATAGCAGCTTTTGGGGCAATGGAGATGGGGATTTTTGTCTCGTGCTCAGCTGGAAATGGAGGCCCGGACCCTGTCAGCCTCACAAATGTATCACCATGGCTCACCACTGTTGGTGCTAGCACCATGGACAGAAATTTCCCAGCTACTGTTACACTGGGAACACACAAGACGATAACTGGAGTTTCACTCTACAAAGGTAGAAGGAATCTGTTGGCAAACAAGCAATACCCACTGGTTTATATGGGTGGTAACTCGAGCAATCCTAGCCCAAGCTCGTTATGTCTGGAGGGGACTTTGGATCCTCATATTGTTTCCGGAAAGATAGTCATATGTGACCGTGGCATTAATCCCCGGGTGCAGAAAGGTCAAGTGGTGAAGAGTGCAGGAGGGATTGGAATGATTCTATCCAACACTGCAGCAAATGGAGAGGAGCTAGTTGCAGACTGCCACCTTCTTCCAGCGGTTGCAGTGGGAGAGACTGCTGCGAAAGCAATTAAGCATTATGCGCTCAGTCGAAATGCAACTGCAACTCTGGCATTTCTTGGAACCAAGTTGTCAGTACGGCCATCTCCAGTGGTAGCAGCATTCTCGTCGAGAGGACCAAACTTTCTGTCGCTGGAAATTTTGAAGCCAGATGTAATTGCTCCAGGTGTGAACATCCTTGCTGCTTGGACTGGGGCTATGGGGCCATCAAGTTTGTCCACTGATATCAGGAGGGTGAAGTTCAATATATTGTCCGGAACTTCCATGTCCTGTCCTCATGTGAGCGGCATTGCTGCTTTGCTCAAGGCTCGGCACCCAGAATGGAGTCCAGCAGCAATAAAATCCGCCCTGATGACAACTGCTTATGTTCATGACAACACCCACAGCCCCCTTATGGATGCCTCAACAGCTACTCCGTCAAATCCATTCGACCATGGAGCAGGACACATCAATCCATCTAAAGCTCTTGATCCTGGTCTTGTTTACGACATTGAGGCGCAGCAATACTTTGATTTCCTATGCACACAGAAGCTTACTTCCCAGCAGCTTAAGGTTTTCTCAAACAGATCCTGCAGGCACACTCTAGCCACTCCAGGGGACTTGAACTATCCTGCCATCTCTGCAGTGCTCCCAGAGAAAACATCCATTTCTGTCCTGACACTTCACAGAACCGTCACCAACGTTGGCCCTCCCATTTCCAAATACCATGTCACAGTTTCACCCTTCAAAGGCGCTTCTGTTAAGGTTGAGCCTGCAACCCTGAATTTCTCCAAAAAATATGAGAAACTCTCTTACAAGGTTACCTTCACAACAAAATCACGGCAATCGGAACCTGAGTTTGGAGATCTGGTGTGGCACGATGGAGTACACAGGGTAAGAAGCCCAATAGTTCTCACCTGGCTGTCACCTATATAAGTCATGGTGCCACTGAGTTTTCAACATGAATCTCAGTCTTAGAGTTCCAGAATAAGCCAATGTTTTTGTTAAGATCATTCTTATTGAATGCAGTATTTTCCTTCCTGTATTTCCTACAAGTATCACATAGGAATCCATATTAAGCAACCGTTATATAAACTCTATGATTCCTGTGCATATGTAGATAGCGAAATTAGTAGGTATATACAATCTTGGTTCTGAATTCTGATTCTACTTATAGAACAGAAAACAAACGAAGGCAGTTATGCCCATATACTATAACAAAAATCTAAGTAGATATAGGAAAAAATCAACAGACAAATATATGATCAAATCTTTGGTTCAAACAAACAGCCAAGAATGACCTGGGAAATTGGCTTGTGTTGGCCCCCAGTATCCATCGGATTCCATAGTCAAAAATCCGTATAGGTGGATGAAGATAGGTACTATGTAGGACCATACACACACATTAACACATTCAAGAAACCTATAACCAACGCTAGAGACCGAATTAGGGAGGAAATAAATGTTGCCAACAACATTGCTTATGACACCACGTCACTAGGTTTCTCTATCTAAAGCAATGCAATGCAAGTTAGGGTTAGGAAATTAGGAAGTAACCACTACCGTGCAAGGATAAATGTTCCTACAGCTGCCAGAATGAAAATTCTCATTCCGTATCAGAGCCTCTTCTTTGAAGATTTGGAAACAAACTACATTTTCTACCTAACAAAGCGCTAAGCTACTCAATTTTAAGAGCCATCAAAATTGTAATTAAATAAACAAGTCTTCAATGAATATACATACAAGCCATTGCGATCAACATATGAAAAAAAAAAAGTTGAAAAAAGCAAAGAATGAGTAGAGAAAACAAAATATGAACAACTGCTGTCAATACCTGCATATAAAAATTGTGTATAAAATGAAAAAAGTAAGGAGATACACAGTTTATCATGAAGAGGAGAAACCTGCAGGGATGGTGACCAACAAACACAATTCTTTAAAATTAGAAACGCAGGAATTAGGGATCTGGCAGGATTAGATGTAAGCGAGAGGATTGAGAATCACCAAACCCTTTCAAATCCTTGGCTTTAATTCATTCCCACAACTTTTTATTATTTGATTTTCAAATAAATATTCAATCACATACTGAGATAACTTTCTCTATGCGGTCATAGCGGTTTTGTTTTGTTTTTGGGAAAAAAATACACATCAATATCAAATTAATCTTCATTAATTAACTTTTGTGAATTAATTGACCTTTTTTCAACTGACACCCCTGAATTTTTTTCCTTTTTGTAAACTTTGGAATACATGAACTTCGTCCGTATCAAAATAAGTATCTTATTTTTATTTTTTTATAAAAATTAAGAATTGTCATATAATTTAGTGTGATTGTAATTTTACCCTCAATTTTTCACTTACATCTCATATGCTTATTTGTTCATTCGTATAAGTAATAAGGAGAATATGAGAAAAATAATAATATAATAATCTAAAAATAGAAACAAGACACTCATTTTAGGACAAAAAATTTAGACAAATAAGACACTCATTTTGAGCCGAAAGAAAGACTTTCTAATGTTATTCATGTTACTAACTTCGTTAGTTTGACATGTAAAAGATGATTTTACACTTTAAGGAACATCAAAATTGCTTTAACAATGGCAGAAACCTCCAACTTCAACAGCGACATAACGCTAAATTCCGCCGTCTCCGCCATTGTTATTTAGGAGAGCATCGTCGATTTCCAGCCGTGACCGAGGCCCGCCATTCCTACCGTGGCCGAGCCTCGGCCATCTCAAGTACGTCGCCTCTATTCTTCGCTTCTTTTCCTTTCTGGATTTTGGATTTCGATGGCATCTGCCTGTTGTCGTTGGTAGTGGGTGTTGATCTCTTCTCGGAGAAGCTTCATTAGATCTAAGTCGTGGGTGGCGATAGTGTTATTGTCCCTCTTTTGCCTCTGATTTCTGCATTTTTTGGACACTTGAATACAACTTGTTCTTGCCGGAGGTGGAGTTCCGTCTCTTTCAGCCAGCAAGATGGCCGGCTTTGCCAGTGGTCGGGGCTGCCTCCCCTTCCAGCTTCAATAATGGTAAGAATCCTATCAGATCCAAAGAAGAAGAAGAAGAAGGTAAGTGCCATTTTGTCATTTCAAAATTTTTTTAACCATGTGCACTGCACGTGCTCAATTTATTGACGTGCTCAAAATCACAAACTGATTCGACATTAGAAAGCATATGTTACCCAAAAGTTCATAAAAAAAAAATTTATGAGTGCCATCTGCAAAACGTACGAACAAAGGATCCAACAATAAGTACTTCTATATTTTAACCTTCAATTTTCAAAAATAATAACAATATCATATATAGATTTTGCATAACTACCCCCACACTTTAAAAAAAAATTAATTAATTAAGCTATATAATAAAGGATAATTCTCTCTTTTAAATTTCACTCAACACAATAAGATTTAAATGTGCGATCTTTTATATAGAGATGCGTGTTCTTAACCATTACGTCATCTTCAAGGGAGACTTAACTACCACCCCTTACTAATAATATCTATAACAAAATAAATACATTCACTTTAAAACCATCGAAGGAAGTAATAATTTTTGGACCACAAAATAAATACATTCACGCATGTAATTATCAGCTGCCATCTTCTTCCAAATAGCTTCTGTCATACATTTCTAGAAATTTCTACGAAACTCTACTACAGGCCTACATCATCATTCACAAGTCAACGTTCTTCCATTGATATTTGATAATGTTAATTGGTTCTGTCTTACATACTGATATTTTTTTTCTTGAGAACAACTTACGTACTGTTTTTATTTTAAAGTATTATCTAATAATCAAAACAGAAACAGTAGAATCATTAGTTATTATCAAATAATCCTATTGAAGAGCACAAACAATTATTATTGATTGCACTTGAAGCTACCACATAAAGGTCTCTTCCAACCGCTCCTAGCTCACCACCACTGGGTTTGCCATCGGTTTGGAAAGCAAACTCGATGGTCGATCTGATGGCTTCCACCTAACCACCATCTTCTTCTTCTTTCCAACTGTTGTCATCACCACAGATTTCTTGCTGCCTTGCGCACGCTCCAATGAAAAAATTAATTATGAATTTACGTCGTTGCTGCTCTGCAAACCCTAACAAGATCTTGACTCGTTGTCAAACAAAATACTGTTGCCTTAGCGAAATAAACCACAATTCTACAAATTCAAGAGACCAATGTCGTTCTAAAATTCAAGAACAGTCAGAGCCGCACAAAGATCTTAGCGGTCTTGAAATCAAGTATGTACGTTGGATTAAAAGTTTATTTTTTAATTATCTCAAACAAAATTGTTGATTGAAATAATGCAATTTCTCCAATAATTGTTCTAACGAAGACTAATCAAATTTCTCAAGGTGACTCGAATATGATTAACATCACCTTATCCAACATTTTCATTATTAAGAAACCTATGTATATTCCTACATCTTTATTTACCATGTGCAAATTTTTTTTCGACTTTAACTAAAACTAAACGAAAAATAAAAACAAGAGAAAGTCAAGAAACTCCTCTTGAACTTAAGAAGTTGAACTTAATAGAAAATGTATAATATCTGAAGATCATATCATAGAAATAAAATTAAGCCACGGAAAATAATGAGAAACAGGGACAAGGTGTGAAACTGGAAGAAGAAGACAAAACACTCCAAAAGTAATGCATATACCTACTCCACTTACATTTCTACCTTTTTTTAATGAACAATTACCTAATAAAACAAGTTTTTTTCTTTCTACATAAATGGTCAACAATTGGCTCCTCTTTGTACATAAATGGTAACTTGTAAGCATCTAACAAGTTTTCAAATTTGATTAATTGAATATTTTCCTCGAAGAAATGACAAGATCTGGATGCTATATTTCAAAATAAATCGCTGAAAAGTGAAAGATGAGTAAAAAAAAAGTGAAGAATTTATACTTCACAATTGTAGCTGAATTTTTACACACAAATTTATTTATTACGAGAAGACATGTTGAGGTAGACTTGAGTTGTATGGTGTGTAATGTGCACGAGGAGTTTACCGTGAATTCACACTCTAACGGATTATTCGGGGACTAATTACATGATATTGAGTCAGTCTTTTGGGAGTTAAGACGAGTATTTGGTCAGTCGATCTTTTTCAAGAAGGTTGATGTTAGTAATTGATTGTTTGAACCTCAAACAAGTGGGGATGTAAGTTATATTGCGTTGGAGTATATATATGGCATGCTAGTAACCAACTGGTGGGAAGTGAAGTTGTGAATTGGCATATCTGCTCCAGTGGGAAAAAGCAAGTGTCAAGTCGCATTATGGATCAAGAAAACAGATGTCGAATCATTTGAACTGTTGTATTTTAAGTACAATTAGGTTGCGTTTGAGAAACTTGATTTGATTTGAAATTCATCATTTAAAATTTTGGATTTGAAATATTGTATTTCAAATACAAATATAATGTTTGGAAAAATATAGAATTTCAAATGACAGTTGACAAGTTATGAACTGTCATTTCAAATCTCATGTTATAGACATATTTTGAATGCCAATGGATTTCACTCAAATCCAAATCCAAATTCTTGGAGTTTCCAAACACCTCATTTGGCTCAAATCCAACATTTCAAATCAAATGAGGATTCTTAAACACACCATATTATTTAAAAAAACACATAATTTCAAATGACAATATAAATATATAAATGTTGTTTTGAATACTATTAAATTTGAGACAAATTTAAATCTAAACTATATAAATATATAAATGCTTTTTCTTTCTAATAATATAAACACTTTATTTGACTTAATTTGCGCATTTCACTTAGTCTTGAATGCATATTATATTATAAAACACTTATGTTACATGTCATGTGACTTGCACATAACTTAAAATTAAAACTTTTTCTTACAATTTGTAGATTACAAAACTTAGAAGAGCCCCATGTATAAACAAACAGTCGATATATTAATCAAAAAATACTCGCATATCTCTTGGAGAGATTTAATACTATGCCTAGGTTTAAGAAGAAGCCACTAGGCCGCTGGAGATCCCGCGACAAGTTCCAACGACAGAGGGAGAAGGTTATAGGAGGATCTCTGACTTTTAAGGGGTAAATCGGTCCAAAGTACTATGTCCCGCCAGTGGCATGTTCAGTCTTTTTTGGCAATTAGGGTTTTATTGATTGTAACAGTTAAAAGCAGCGGAAGTGGAGTATTGACAGCGTGGGGTGAGTTGTGGCAGAGCTAGGCGGATGATTTATTTGTTCGGTTGGTGGAGGTGATGACGGTACAGAAAGCCCTTTCATAGATCAAAGATAGGGATCTTGGTCGGTCTTGTAAGCTTTTGTAGGTTTTGGTTGCTATAATGGTGAAAGGAGTGGCGGAGGAGGTAGTTTTCAAACAAGCCATGTTGGATCTCGAGATAGGGTCTGGGGTGACATATTGTTATGGTCTGCTAGTTTGGGTTTGTTTGTTGTTAGCTTGTTTTTAGCTTTCAATTATGAGAACGTGATGTTCTCTTTTAGTTTTAAATCAACAAATGTAGTGCCTCATAGGTCTGTTATAGCTTCTAATTCTATGTCTAGTCTTGGTCTGAAGATGCTCCAGTCTCCTGGATGTAACTCGTGCCTTTGTGTATTGATTAATATAAGAAAAAAATACATTTTAGTCCCTGACCTATTCAATTCGTGCCGTTTTAGTCAC